>JAFBJW010000210.1:0-109785 GCA_016785235.1 Pseudorhombus dupliciocellatus | reverse complement strand
CAAGGCGCCCCCCCCCCCCCCCCATCCTCCCACCCTCCCTCCCTCCTTTCCCTTTTCCATCCCTGCCCTTCCGTGTCTCCACTCCCTCCTTCTCTCTGCCCTTCCTTTCTTCCTGCCCCCCTCTCCACTCACACACACACACACACACACACACACACGCAGAGCAGAGTGAATAGGGCTCCACCTGCACTCACAGAACAGATGGGTGCAGCAGAAGACAGCGGACTTGTCTCTCTCATTCCTCACTCTATGCACTCACTTCTCCCTCAGCACAGCCCCTCGCCTTTCTATGCCGTTCTCCTTTTAGGCCCCCGTTTGAAGCCACAGCAAACAAGTTCGCCCCTTACGTCTTTATCTTTTGGAATAAAAGCGTCTTTGAGCGTCAATCAGCAGACTTCCTGAGTCCGCGTTGCTGCCGATAATCACAGAATTGCAATAATGTGGAGAAAGGCAGAAAACACACACAAACTGGGTGTGGATTGTGGCTGGAAACAAAGCATCAAATCCGTAATAATACAACCAATGACTGGATGATTTCTCAACCTCTCGAGTGCAAGGCAGATGGCTAGCTATGGGGTCAGCTGCAGACATGAGAATAGCAAATTAGATGCCCCCTGAATTAATATTTATCCATTCAATGGAAAGTTGAGAAAGGTGCAGTTCCAGCTATAGGATCAAGCTGTGCTCCAGGCATCGAGGGGTTTTACGAACAGAAATGTGGCTGGCAGTGATTTTCGTCTCAGTTTATGACATCCCAGTATCCTCTTCCTGAGGAGTCGTCATCCCTCTTTCCCCACCTCCTGCTGCTCCCTCCTGAGTCCCAAGCTGTGTGGTGAGTGCTCACTGAGACATGCTGTTTGGGCTCATCTATAATGCATTCCCTGCCCCGGGACATCATGTGTGACAAATGACCTATTTCTGTGCAGACCCCCATAGGGCCTTGACCTGGGGGGGTGGGGGTGCGTGTGCGGCGGTACGTAAATCAGTGTACATTTGTTTATTTGTGTATGTCTGGGGTTGCTCTTCGTGTGAGGAGGTGAGAGGGTGAAGCAGGGTTTTGCTCTGGGTGGAGGAGACTCGACTGTAATTGGTCAGCGAGTGGTGAAGTGTTGCTGATGTGAGACCTCCTGCAATTCCAATAAGTTCCTCTGCTCTGCTCTCCCAAACTGACCTTGAGGCGTCCTCCGTCGTGAGGGAGTGATGGTGCAAGTGAGGAAACAGTTTGCATTATTGGCACTTTTCCGTTGATGGATGTTTGCCTGCAATCAGATAAAGACATAGTGCAGGATGTAGAAGTAATTCGTTTCCCCATTCTGTGCGCCTTTGATTGTTTCTCCCACCTCCGAGTGCCTTCTGCCCAATCACTCTTGTTATGCCCTCTCCTCCTCTCTGTCATTGTCCCGCAGCTCTCTTCCAGTCAGATTCTGATCATGGGCCCTGTCTGATATTTTACATAATTGCCTTACATAAGTAGCGAGCTCGACTCAGAGCTTGGATGATATTAGTGGGGATGAATATTGCATGAGGAAAGCACTCGTTAAGCGTTAATAAGAGGATAGAGATGGAGCCCCACTGTCAGTCTGTCTTAACCCCGCCCCCACCGTTCTGTCAAGCAGTGACTCAACTCAGCCCGGACGCGTTGGAGCCTTTGAGTCAGTTTGTCAGAGAGGGTGGAGGAGTGTGTTTGTGTGCATAGGCACATACGTGTGTGTGTGTGCGTGTGTGTGTGTGGACATCTGAGAAGAGATGGTGAGATTCGGTCATTAGGTGCTTGTGTTTTTTCCGGCTTTGTTTGCTGGATAAAAGCGGCTCTTCTAACACAAAAGCGCCCAGGTCTGTCAACTGACTGCAGGCCCACTTACAGTTCACACTTGATGTGAATAAATGGGCTTAATTGTGGCCCCTCATTAGAGCCCTGGGTTAGTCGCACGGCAGCTGAATCCTCCCCGTGGGTAAGAGGGCATTTGAAGCGCCAATTGCACATTATTGAATCCAAGGATCAAGCTTTGGTTTCTCTGAAAAGCCTTTTTGTTATTCTACAGATTATTTTCTTACGGTTAAGGGTTCTTCCACGAGTTGTGATCAGGAGTCTTCCTGCAGTGGTCCTTTTCTCTTGCCGTATTGTGGAATGCTCCTTGTTGCCAGAGGGATGCACTGCCAGAGAAAATGTACCAAGCCCCACCACCTGTGCAATCATCCAAGAATCTAATTTAACTTAACAATTCTACGAGCAGCTCCCACAAAACCTGTATGCCTGCAGTGAGTGGATTTCTGATTTATTATTTACTTCTATACTCAGGCTTGTAAATCCACAATAATACAAAACCTTATGAATTGCAAAAAAAAAACCCTTTAGGTCTGAATTCTTTAGCCGCATCTCTATTATTCCTGTAGTCTTGCGTCAAAATGAATGCCTGTTGCCATTGCCCTGCGGTAAGGTAGTGGCCTGTGAGTGAGAGGGAGAAGAAGAGAGGGGGGAGAGTGACACTATATGACAGTGTATCTGGGGGATGGGTAGGATGATTCAGCCTCAGGTTTGGTTAATTCAGTGGTCTCTCCACAAGGCCTGGCTCTTGGCAACTCTGGGTTTTCATGGCAGCAGGAGTGAGGCTGTTATCCCTTTCAGGAAAGGGTCCAAAATAAAATCAGGCTGTTTTTAAATGGACATTTGTTGATAATGGCAACTGGCCTAATTCAACCCTTTATGTACGATTTTGGCAATTTTCTTGTGGTCTCCCTCGTGGCTTCACTCTTGCACTTTCTTTCTGTCTCTCTCCTCCCTTTTTTCTCCATATCTTTCTCTCCCTCTGCCTGTCTGGATGTGTTGTCTCTTGGCTATTATTAGAGTAGACAGGCTGGTGGGAGGAAGTCTCTGAAGTAGACGGTCTTGTCATCTTTTTATTTATGGATTATATTCTGCTTCCCGTGTGCCTGTTTAATTCTTTGTGCTCGATTATCTGTTTGTATTTGTTCACAGGAGAACAGACTATATCCAACCTACCCGGCAGTGTCCACATGCTCCTCATCCTTATAATTTGATTGAAGAAAAATGCGTGATATGTTTTAATATATGTAAATGATAAGATTACCGGTGCCACGTCTTCATTTTTATGTGGCTTTGAGGTGAACTGAGGCAGGAGTATCCCCCTTTGCAGAGAGCATGTTATGCTGAAAACCTTTTTAAATACAAACTCGTGGTTATTAATCTTTCATTTTGTCCTGTCTGAGTTGGTATCTAGGGACAGACCTTAAATACACAAAGCTCTTAGACATTCTCTTTGTTTTTCTCTCGCTCCTTTTCCTGCTGTTTTCTTTCTATCTGATGTGAAAAAACACACACAAGTGATAGACACAGGGCGAGTTGATGAGGTGCATGTACTGTTTGCCTGTTTCTGAGTGGTTTTTAGTTTCATAAACTGTGTACATTTCCTGCCCCCCCCCACCTGAAATGTTCTCACCGTACTTTGATGTAGAATCTCCTGCATTTCCTTGACAGAGGAAAAACGTGATTATCAGATGGATGAAATTTGGCTGTCCAAAGGGATTCTGATAGGTTTAGCCATTGTATTTTATCTTCTCCCCCTTCATCTTTCTCCATCCTCCTCTCTTTCAATCTCTTGCTCTCTCTCCCTGTAGTCCAGCTCTCTCCCCTCATGGCGCTCCCTTGTTTCAGTAATAGGAGACTTGAAATCAATAGCACATTAGTCTGGCCGGAAACTCTTGTGGAATTAAATATGAATGACTGAGATTGCAGCTCTACCTGCTGCTGAGAGAGATGCATGATGGCTCTTGGGGATATGGGGATTTTTTTACCCCCATTTTTCTTTTCATTTTTTCGTTCCTCCCTGCAGTAAACAGTCAGGCCATTTTGTGCTGTTCTTCCGGCTGACCGGATGACCGGGCTATCTTGTTTTGTCGGAGATCTGCGTGCAGCTCTGTGGATTTCTCTGATAGGTATTGTTTGGGTTTGTCATTTTGTCTTCGGCACTGAACAGTGACCTGTCTGATAACACAGTTTGAGGAAGCAAATTCGATCTTGGACGTCACAAAGCAGCGACAGCTCAGGAGGCAAGAAGAATCGGCCGGCCACACCCATCCTCTAAACACGGCAGCAGCAACATTTAAATATGAAAGAACCCTCTGGTTATTAGCAGATTGCATCTGACTTTTTTTCCTCTATTTCCTCCAAATGCAATATGTGCGTTCTTCATTAAGCGTACATGCCGGAACTTTTTACATGCAAATTGTTGTGACTTGGTCGCCTTCCATTTTCATTAACTGCCTCACTGTGTACAGTGGCATCATTTCTTTCACCATACTGTTTGGCTTTTAAAAGCATAATCTGCAAGGTGGTTGGAAAGTGCTAGCTGGTGGGAGGAAGGTAATTCAAGACAAAAAGCCACTGCATATGCTTCTGGGAATTGATAGAGGCTTTGGTACCAGTAAGCTAATACACATGGATGATAGTGGTAGATGTTTTTGCAAGCTATATTTCATCCCATCAGAGATGAAACGGTTTGTGACAGATGGAGTGATATTGTTCCCCTGTACGGCCCATGAGTACGGCCCCTCCTGTTTTCCCTCCCTGACAGATGTAGGGGGAGGACCACAGTGCACTCTTCTTTCTTTCAATTGATTTGGGTGCTTGAACCCTTAGGGACTAAAGGATGGTGTTGGGTTGGGGGCTGGTCATAATGCTGATGGGGGTTTAGTCATTTCCTGCAGCACACAACCTGTAAAAAGTCTAACGCAAGTACTGTAAAGAACTCATAAACATATTGTATGCATACATCTGCATAGATTCAGTCACGGCACACGCTAATAGCAGCGAGTTCACGGCACTCAGTGTAGCTGGAAGTGAATATTTCCATAAATCTTGGTTAGTGAATAGCAGCAAAGCAGGCACCCATGCATGTGATGTAGGCAAAGTGAAAGCGTGGATGTTTTTGTTTGATTAGCTGAAATCATTTCGAGGACAGCGAAGAGGTGAATACCAGCTGTATGTGGTGGTGGTGGTGGTGGGGGGGTTTCTTTTTGCACAATTTAACAAATTTTGAGTGATCAGGCACTGATTGCTTTCCCCCACCTGCCAAACCTCTGACTGTAGGATCAACACCGCAGCAGATGTGTCCTGTTGCTGCACCCCTCTCTCTGTCCCTGGAGGCTAAAGGTCAAAAGGGTGGAGGTCGAGGCAGAGACTCTCCTGAAGATGCTACATGTTGATGCTTTGAGAGAAACAAACAAATGAGCATCTGCCTGCCCATGTAAAGGACACCACCACGGGACAGAGATGAGAATAAGCACTATTGATTGCAATATTCAATCGGGTGTAATTCCTCCATCCTGCTTTAAGAGCAGCTTGACTAGCAAAAAAAAAGCTGCAATTGTTTTTTTCTGACTAAGTTTTGTATCACATTCAGATTAACATTTTCTTCTTAACAAATGATTACGTGTGTCATTGGCCCCCATACCCCCTATTTTGTTTCTCCTTTATCTGAAAGACAGATTGTGGGTTGTCCTTCCATTTTAGGACTTAATGTTGTTAAAGTTTGTTCTGCTGGCGGAGTAATGTCCTGGAAGCAGACCCCAGAAAGAAAAAAACGTGGTTAATGGTTTTAATAGGACTCCCTGGTGGGGAGGGATAGAGAGGGGATGTGCCCCGGCCACAGGCGCGTGGCGGCGAAGCAGGTGGATGACGGGCAGCTGAGTAGTGGGCTCCAGGGGGAGGGGGCATCCATTTTGGAGGACTCTTGGGGTTGCGAGAAACCCTGAAAAAAAAGCAACCCCATCTGGAACTGAGGTGGGGGCTGTAGTGTGAAAGAGATCTAGCGGGTGGTGTCTGACACTCTCTCTTTTGTTCTTTGGTAACACAGCAGTGATGTTGGTGGTGGGGTGGGGGGGGGGTGGAGGAGCTCTGGCTGCCGTGGGGGCTGGGCGCTCAAACAATAGTGCCGATCTAGGAATTGAAAGCCTTCGATGAACAGAAAGGCAAGGGAGCCGTCAGGCAAGGTGCGGACAGAAGGATAAAGCCGGCATGGGTTCAGCCCACTTATGGTACATGGGCTCTCCAACTATGCAAGGACACTGCAATGTCACACAAGCACACCGTATGTCTGCTCAGTGAATATATATTCAAGGGTTTTGCTGGGCAAGTCTGAGGCGTATGTAAATATGAATGTCAGCAGGATAACAATATTATTTTTCACTCCTAAACAAAGCAATTATGGAGAGCACTGCTGTGCAATGAATTATAATTTGCAGTTCCTTCGAGCAGCGGGGAAAGAACAATGCGTCTTGGCATTGTGGTGGTAGTGTGCAGGAGGAGAGCCGGAAAGCATGAGCTTCATTTATTTTCATTAAGAGTGTGTTACGGGCCAGACTCTAGCCTGCTGCGAGCTCTGATGCTACTCTGACTGCTGCTCCATGCATAAACATATATCCCTGAGATGTCTGTCCTTGCTCGGCTACAGCCAAGCCTCTGTCATGCAAGGTTAATTTTCTCTCCATCTCCCCTCTCTCCATTTTTCAAATCTCTCCCATACAATTCATGCCATTCATCAGCCATCTCACAGAGGACGCCCCGAGTACCTGCAGCAGCTCTCCAGGGTGCTGAATAGGACGACTGTGGGCTTGAAGGAGCGAGCAGAGGGAGGGAGGGCTGCAGCAGCCAGAATGGCTATATTAATTCTTCTTAGTAGGCATGGGGATATAGAGTGATTGCAGACTGGAGGGTGGGGTGGGGAGGGGGATGTGGACCTGCCATTACAATAAACTGAGTCACAGACAATGTCATTCTTCATCTCCTCAAACGGAACAGACAGCCCATCAAATGTAACATTTCTGACATATTTAATTAATTCACCTTAAAATAACCCATGGCACCCTTTTTAAAATGTATTTTGTTTGGATAAGAATTCTAAAACAATGTATTAACAGAATCTCACGGTTGGACTGTTGGTCCAGCAAAAACACACTGGTGGCTATTCTTTATCTCCTTGTAGAGGTCAAATTTAAAGACTGAATCTCAAACCACCGCTGATGAGCAAAGGCTTTTCTTTCTTTCCTAATCATGGTGAACAGCCCCACCTACTGGCGCGGCTTCAGTGCAACACTCTATGTTGTCTGTCAGAAACCTGCTGTAATGCCTGGTGGCCTTTAGGTGCCGCTACTGCTGTTGTGTGCATTGTTTTGTTTTTCCCACAGAATTAGATTAAATTTAAACTAGACAAAAATTTAAATAATGGATTTACACTGTAGTAGATACATTTCTAATATTAATCAGCAGGATCGGTGTTTCTTTGAGTGTGAAAATAAAGGAGAGCTCTGCAGCAGGTTGAGGGGGATGTTTGCTCTGAAACTCTTGAGGGCCGCTTCCTAAATGTTACACAGAAGTGAAACTCTAAACTGATGTGGATGTGCGCCATAGCTGTGTCACTCTAAAAACCGGTCAGGTGAGATCTCTGCCGGAACAACTGGAAGAAACTGTCTCCTCACAGGAGCCAGTCATTTTCCTGGCGAGAGAAGCGAGACCGGAAGTGAAGCTGCTATTCCATCTGGTAAAACAAAGGCAATAAAGCAGCTTTCATCTGGTTTAAATATTGAAGTGCATGTATAAAATGGCGCTGAAGATTGTAACATACATACCCGTGTTTTAGCGTTACGTATAATTTGATAGATACGTTATGATTTGGTTTTATTTTGACATGTCCCCGGATGCGGTGCTGTGCGTCTGTACTGACGTGACGCTCCTTGGCTGCAGTTCAGCTCCCAGCCGCTGGGGGGAAACAAGCAGGGATCCGTGCGCGGCGCCGGCGTGGAGAAGGAAGCGGTGTCCGATCCCCACACACTCGAGACGGGACAGAGCCGCGGCGAAGGAGGGAGCGAGATCCCGCTTTCACTTTGACTTCCAGGAGTTTCTCTTCATGGGGACGAGACATGACATCCACAGCCAGCGAGAGGAGGGCGTTCGCTCATAAAATCAACCGGTGAGCTGGAGCTGAAGTTTGTGTGTAACGGCTGCAGCGGCGGTGTGAGTGTGTGTGTGTGTGAGTGACCTGCCGGACGCTCCGTGTAAATATATTCACGTCTGTAGCAAGTAAGCTAGGGCTGCTACCGTGTCTCGAACCATAAACTGAACATAAACACACCCGTACCCGAAAATAAAAGTTTTCAGAAGCAGTTTCTCACCGTTCTCCAACATTGTGGGGAGTTTATCAGCCCGTGTGTAGCATCGTTGAGCGCATTGTCATCAGTGAGCTACTTACAAAGAACGCTGCGACGCTTCAGGCTAATCTGGTGACCGAGATGTGTCATTTCACGGGGAATTAAGACCAAATAACACCGAAGCGACACCGGGATGTTTTGTTCCCGTGTGAACGCCTTACAGCGTGCTATAACGTGCTAACCTGTTTCCACATGTCGTCAACTGGTTCTGCCGCTCCACAACAAAGTGGAGCATTGCACGGACTCGAAGGGTGGCATGCGTTCTGATTCAAAACAGTTTCTGATCAGATTCCAGGCCAAGATCCTCAAGGCATGGCTGTCACCCCTAGCTGGAGCTTGGGAGGACACTCAAACTTTTGCCATGTTCTGTTTTGCAGCCAGATCCTCACCCTGTTCCCTGCAATAGATTATTATCCAAACTTTGTTATTGTCCAGATCCCACTTATTCCTGCTGTTATTAATCGACAGGAAGCAGCTTCACCCTGAAGAAAATGAACAGATTTTGACGTTTTGCCACCTCAGAGACAACTTCAAACTTACTGCACTGAACTCTGCAGCCATCACCATCCCAGTGATGGATTTTTTTCGTAGTCACTTTAGTAATATGTCTGTTAAACATCACTGTTGCTTTCTGTGGAGCTATTAGCTTCGTGAAATGGTCCTTCGCTGCATTCCCCCAAGTGCTGTCTTTCCTTTCCTAAGTGGGACCAAGACCATTGTTTAGTGCCGGATGCAGGAAAGGGTGGGAAGGGGTGTTCTGGCTGTTTTGGTCTGCAGTCGATCGCTTTCCTCTTTCCTGTTTCAAATTGAGGTATAGTGATCTACAGAAAGATCCTTTGTGGATGTATAGTCTCAGCTCATTGTGTAAGCATGCAGAAATTGTCTGCTTTCAGAGAAGTCTGTGCCATCATCAGGACTTTAGCTGCGTGTTACAGATGAGATTACAGAGCGGAGGTCTCTGCATTACAGTCCTTGTGTATTGACAGACAGAAGGCATCAACTGTAGCTATGTTATCATGAGAACCATGGGTTTGGTTTAAATGCTTAAGCCTTTGCAGCTGTGTGTATGAGAGAAACTGACATTTTGCAGTACTAGAGGAGCAGCTGTTCTATGTAGCTGTGTGAGCATTGTTTTTTTTCTTCCTGCATTGTCTGTCTTTAAGCCTCCCATTTGCTGTTAGCCCATAAAGGCCGTGGACATAGCTCTGGCTCTGTGCCTGCTCCATGGAGCCAGCTCGCTACCTCTCTGTGAGATCCGCTCACTTCCCCATTAACAACAGCTGCTGGCCTTTAGCATCGCTACCAACACCAGAAGTTGGATCCTGCGTGGCTGGAGGAGGGCTTTGTAGAGCCTGAGCCATGCCTAAGCAGACAAGCGTGTTGTTTCTGCACTAACACTTCAACTCTAAAGCTGAGAAAGGTAAACTGGGACAGAGTGTGAGGGAGACTGAGTGATGAACTATAAATGGGTTGATCATCAAAACTTCTCTTTTTTTTCATTGCCACTGTGTTTTTTCAACAGTGACTATAGTTCTGAAAGTGCTACTTAAATTCCAAATCATGCATCCACACAACAAACAAGATGTTTTCTGTTTTATGAATCCTTAATATTCCCATCTTGATATGTGTTTTTTTTTTGTGTTCCACTTTTGAGAATCTGACGTACATTTTTATATCTTTCTCTTGCTCAGGACGGTTGCTGCAGAGGTCAGAAAACAAGTGTCCCGAGACTATGGCTCTCCTCAGCTCTCCAAAAAGCGAGGCGGCGTGCACCAACCCGTGAGTCACCCTGTGTTTAAACTGCCAGTTTCGAGCCAGCAGGTTTAAAGCTCCAATTAGTGAGGTCAGAAGTTGACGGGTGTATCTTGTAGTGAGGTGTTTGAAGTTTAGATGCAAACTAACACAGTCATTTCTATTAAGTAAACATGAAGGTTTTGAAACATGATATACCAACCCATGCTTACCTCTTACCAGGTTAGGTTTCTGTATGGACGCTCACCCAGAATAGAATAAGATGTGAGAGGCTGTAAAAATGTTACAATGACAAACAACTTTTCAATTAGTCCAGCACCAATGTACAATTACTCTTCTGACTCCTGAGAACAAAGATTCGAGCTATGGAAAAGACTGCTTAGCTTTTAAGTCACATTGAGGAGGTCATTTGTTAAACTATAATTTATGTAAATTGATAGCTTTGTGTACACTGTGTGACCTGCACAGTTGTGGCTGTGGCTGATTCTGCTGTGGCTGTAATGTGTTTACAGAACTGAAACCTGAAAATGAAGTTTGATGAATTCAGCACACCATTCAAATGCAACATTATTTATTTTCTGTTTTGTTTCTGGTCGACGATGTATCATATGAAAGATTTTGTGATGACTTGGGTTTAATGGCAAATGGTAAACACAAACAGAAGGTTTTCTGAGCCAAATCTTCACAAGGACACAAAATGGCTCTTTCTTTTATGTCATACTGCCGGCCTTGTGGTTTTTGGTTCTTAATATTTTTGTCATGGTTGACAGTTGCCCCTGACAGAGGTGGTCGAGCCTGTGGACTTCGAGGAGTATGTGAGCAGCCATCCTCCTGGGGTGGAGCCTGGCCCCCTCAGACAGCTCATGGAGTTCCCACAGGATGACATTGAGCTCCTCCAGCTGGACAAAGACTGCACTACACTGGAGCCCCCACTGCCTGAAGAGGAGGAGTAAGTCCAACTGCTGATGGCCAACACAAGCCTCACACTGTAACACACGCACACAATTCTCTATGCTCCTCACACTACCAGACATACACAAAGAGGATTAATAGTAGTGTAATGGAGGACAAACATCTCTACAGATAGGAACAAAGCCTTCCTTTCTGAGACACTGAATGAACATAAATATTAAAAGCCTGTTTCGCTCAATAATTAATGTGTTTTTCTGTGTAGCTCCCTGGATCCCAGAGTGAGAGATGCCTTGGCAGTCTACACAGATGACTGGCTCGTCATTCAAAGAAAGTAAGCGGTGTCAGTTGAATTAACCCAGTTTCTTCGTCTCTTATTGCATAACATGCACATGATTGACAGTTGCATTATTCCTGAAGGAGAACTTTTTCACTGTTTTCCTCCCCGTAGGTATCAGCGCTACAGCACCACATACACCCCCCATAACTCTGAGCGACAGAGGGAGAGGCAGCGAGGGCTGGTTAAGCAGACCTTTGAACTGGACGATGCTGCCGCCACTGAGCGCCACGATGACCAGGTAGCTGCCGCTGGTGGTCATTTTAATTTTCTTGAAACACATTTAACTCATCTACTCTATATATACAGTGTTTCCAGGAGTAAGAGGTTAAAGGTAGTTCAATTCTTTGAAACTCCCATTATGTATTACATGGAAAGAGAGATGGACATATTAGCCAAAGAATGACTCATTAGGATGGGGGAGGCTTTGTGTCTGATCCAGTACATTTTCCTCAGCGAGTTGGTCATATGGAGAATGAGTAATGGATTAATGGATCTACCTTGTCCATTATCCATTGCGCATTCTCCACATGACTCATATTTAATATGTAATGATATCTGTAAGGTATTATTCTCCTCATCTTTCAAACCCATCCCTGCTTGGAGGGGGGAAAATAACAATGATCTCACCCTGTCTCTTGTGTTTCAGGATGACGCAAAGCGGCGGTCGGTCAGCATTGATGAGACCCCTCGGGGAAGCTGGGCCTCCAGCATCTTTGACCTGAAGAATTCTTCCCCAGACGTTCTCCTGCCATCTGTGCTGGAACGTGCAGCTGCTGAGGACATAGACCATCGCAACACGCAGGCCCGCCTGCAGGGGCGCCACAGTGACCTGCTGGGCCTCTACCCGCCCCCTGATGAGGTTCGCAGTAACACATCTTTATTGAGCTCCAAAAGGGAATTTATTAATAGTACTAGCTACTTATATAAAATGCATTTCATGCATCTCAGAGTTCACTGCAGAAACTGGTGGATATGTTCCTAGATCTCTGTTTGCTTCCACTACATCAGTTACATCGTTGAATTTCCCCTATAGTGAATGTTCTTAATGTGTGGAAACCCAGACTCTCCTGGGAAATGTTTGCTTTCGTTCTGTCCTTTTTTTCCCCTCTCCATCCTACTTTACATCTATGTACACAACGCTGCCTCCTCTGCTGCCACGTTGCCTTGACATCTGTGTCAATGTTAGTCTTGCGTGTGAGTGTGTGTGATTTTTTGTGTGCATGTTGTACATGGCTTTGCTGTGTCTGTGTCATAGGATGAAGCAGTAGAGAGATGCTCTGTTCCTGAAGTGCCCAAGGAACACTGTGGCCAGAGGATCATGGTCAAGTGTTTGTCTCTGAAGTGAGTAACATTTGGAATACAACTGCCACTTACCATATTCTTGCTCTGGTTCATTATTCAATACTTTTCTTATTTGACAACCACTGTATTCTTTGCATTTTCACTGCATTTTCTTTAGGTTTGAAATAGAAATCGAGCCAATATTCGGAACACTTGCCCTCTATGATGTCAAGGAAAAGAAAAAGGTATTTTGAATAACAACATCTTCTTACTTGGTACAGTGATAATTCTTCCAAAAGCTTTCAGCCTGTAAAACCACTTACATAATGCTGAGCTCATGCTTGGCTAATTGAATTTCCCTCCTCTGAAAAAGGTCTAAGTGGTCTTGCGGTTTAGACCACCGAGTCATAACTGAATTATAATCCCTTAACGTGCGTTTCCATTATCATCTTTCCTTCCCCACCCTCTGTTGCTTCCCGCTTATCTCAATCTTCCCTCCCACAGATCTCTGAGAATTTCTATTTCGACCTGAACTCGGATCAGATGAAAGCGCTGCTGAAACCCCACACACCTCACATAGCCATATCCACGCTAGCCCGTTCTGCCATTTTCTCCATCACATATCCTTCTGCTGATATCTTCCTGGTCATCAAGGTACTGAGAAATAAAATGATTTTAGAATGTTGGCAATGGAGACATGAACAGTCCCTTTTATTTATCATTTTCAGTGCTACTATTAATAACATACATGTACTGTATTTCAGCTGGAGAAGGTCCTTCAACAAGGAGACATTGGAGAATGCTGTGAACCCTACATGGTTATGAAAGAGTCGGATTCCTCCAAGGTATTGGAGCCAAACTGGTGCAATGGTCACAGACAGCTGCCAGTTGCACATGGGACCTGTTCACTGTCTAGTCTCAGGCATTTCTCAACCCTGTCTGTTATCTTGCAATATTTGCAATCCCCTTTTGCCCTCTTTTGGCTATTGCAGATATTTTAAGCCTAATCTGTAACTGTCATTTATCTAGTTTTCATCACATCTTGTTTACTCTTGTCTCTATTCAGCACAAGGAGAAGCTGGATAAGCTGCGTCTGCAGGCAGAGCAGTCCTGCAGTCGTCTTGGTCATTTTCGCATGCCTTTTGCCTGGACAGCCATTCATCTCCTCAACATTGTCAGCAGTGTTGGGGGTCTGGATCGGTCTGACCCAGATTCTGACTCTGGTACTGCTGAATCCATATGCACACACATGCACACAAGAGCCAACAAACACT
Source organism: Pseudorhombus dupliciocellatus (assembly GCA_016785235.1). NCBI lineage: Eukaryota > Metazoa > Chordata > Actinopteri > Pleuronectiformes > Paralichthyidae > Pseudorhombus > Pseudorhombus dupliciocellatus. The sequence goes on along the minus strand of JAFBJW010000210.1, from coordinate 96,006 downwards.
ATCTGTTGGCAGGTTGTCAGGCCAAATTTCCAAATTTCTGCATTTTGTCATATCAGCGATATTGGACATCTGCACAATAAAGTATTGTACAATAATGGGAATAAAAGTATCTCATAATTATTGTTCATTCACATGCTTCGCTTATATTGGATGGTTTTTCTTCTGATCAGAACGGAAAAGTCATGGAACGTGGAATGAGAGAAAGAAGAAGGGGTTTGAGCGGATGAGCATTGGGGACGACATGTGTAACTTTGCCACATTCAGACCAGCTACGCTTACGGTCACCAACTTCTTCAAACAGGTCAGACTCTGTCTCCTTATAATGGTTCATGTTGTCTCTTGTATAGTCGTTGCATGTGGTCATTTAAAATATATACAGTGCTTCGGTGGATCTTGTAGTCTGATGACATCATATGCAGAGCAGGTTCTGCAGTCTCCCCTAAAAGAAGTTCACTTACTGTCATTGCATTGTATATTGAGACAGTGGTTTCACTTGTCTGATGATATTTTTACTATCAAAGTAAAATCACTGCTGCTCAACTATTGTGCTTGAAGGAAGGAGACAGACTAAGTGATGAGGATCTGTACAAGTTCCTGGCTGATATGCGCAGGCCATCATCTGTTCTGCGGAGACTGAGACCTGTCACAGGTAAGCATGTCTTAACTGGGTCTATTAAAACGATTATATTTTTGTGCTGGTGTCTTGGTTGTGGGCTCATGACTGATGTGGTCCCTCAGCCCAGCTGAAGATCGACATCTCTCCTGCTCCGGACCTGCCTCATTACTGCCTGTCCCCGGAATTGCTTCATGTCAAACCTTACCCTGACCTACGTGTACGTCCAACCAAAGAAGTGCAAGAGTTCCCTGCTCGCTATGTTTACACTCCACACACGACCTACAGGTGAGCACTCTCCTGTAACACACACACCCACACATTCAATGCTCAACTAGAACAAATATACATTCACCCTGTGACTGTATGTGTTTGTTTCGGACAGTAGTTCTATGGAAAGAGATAGCAGGCTCTGAATTCTTCATCAAAACAGAACTTTATTTATTTCATTATTTGGTAAAATGTATAAAATCAAAAAAAGTTTAGTAAAATATATACTTTCAGGCAAAAATTACCTAGTAATTGAATAATTTGAATAGCATTTTCATAAAATAAGTTTATCTGATCCATCAATTGAATAAACAACTAGATAACTAAAAACAACTAATACAACATTGACATAAATTATATATCATCAGTAGATCTGTAGTTTACATTGTAGGTTTGTAGTGGAGTGCAGTGACATTCAAGAGCTGAGATCTTTGTGGATTCCTCTCATTCGGAGCTGCTTAGAGGAGGGAGACCTCAATGGTGAAAACTATGTCATTACTTCCCTCTGGAGGGAGGAGATGCCAATTCTACAGTTAATTAAACAGATACTTCAACAGTCCCAAGCATCAAATGCTTTTAGCGCCTCACCATGCTTTGCAGTTTGGAGAGCTGCTCTTTCTGCGTCTCAATATGCTCTTTGTGGAACTGGGTCAAAATCTGTAACCCTTTCAACATGTTGGAGTGCTCCTCTGCTCTCTCCTAAAACAGGAAGAAAGTTAAAGTAACCTATTTAGTGTACACCAATATATCTGAATCTGGTATTAAGAAATATGGACTTCTTTGGAGTTCAGCTTTCTGTTACCTGCAGCTCTTTGATGCTGGTGGGTGTGAAGTTGTTGAGATGCATCTCCAACCTCCTCACTTTTGTCTTGAGCTCCACCCCTTCCTGCTCCATGCTGGCCAGCCACTCTTTAGTCATCACGGTCTGAGCTTGTTGCTTGGCCATCTGGGCCTGTCAAAAGAGCATCTGCCCAGATTATCCTCTTCACCCACCAATGATCCCAGTGCAGCTGGCAGCTGGCAGCTGTCTGCCCTACAGTTTAACATGCAGCTTTCTAATGACACTCTCTTATCACAGATAAAAGAGTCTGATTTATCCATGTATATCAGAAAAATATATTGAAGAAGCAGGTGATGCTCACAGTCTCACAAAATAAAAGCACTGGGCCTAAGCACAGAATTGGCACGCAGAGGTCTGTGTAGACATGTTACTGGTACTTGAAGTCTTAATCTTGAAGTGTGGTTATCTCTCTTACATACTAACAGCACACAGGAAGTCAGTTGTTTACATATTTCTGTATTTATTTTTTTTTTTACCTGTAGCAGCTGTATCACATCTTTCATCTGTTTCTCCTCCTCGGCCGCCAGCTCAGTCTGCTTTCCCAGTATTTGCAGAGTCCGCTCGTGGCTCATCAGCACCTGATGGATTTTTGCAATCTTTGCAGCGGTTGTTTCATAAACATAATTTAAAGATTCACTGAACTGTATGACACCGAACATCAGCATGTTGACTTCTTCCAGTGGCGCAGCCTTGTCCTCCAACTTGCTGGTTTTTGAGAGTGGACCAGCATGGGCTGCTGTCATACCCCCAGCCACACAAAGCAAGCACAGAGCCCAGATCATCTTGATGATTCTTGTTGTTTACAAACTGATTGAAGTCTAAGGTTTCACTGAGGTATTTGTTTGTTTTCCCAACAAATCAGAAAAAAAATAGATTGAAAATCTGGAAAGCGATGCAAGAAAGCTTTAAAATCTGAATTTGTCTGTCACAGCTGCACGGAGCTTAGCATCATCAGTGGAGCCCCTGGATGGTGAATTCTTTTTTGGGTTACTGTGCCTTATATTGTCTGTGTACATGCAAAACATCATGGTGAAACATTAGCTCAGCTGTGTTTCGATCGCAGGTCTTGCCTGTGGCCTTTGTTTCAGTGACCGTGCCTTGAAATTTAACCCTTGAGATACAAATTTTGTCATCTAGGTCACAAACAAATGTGATACACACAACAAGGGGTGGCATGTTCCTGACTTTGATACAGAGAATATGTTTCCTAAGGATTTGTACATCAATATGTGCAATTAATATTATTTGAAATAAAAGTAATTGATGTGTCACGTCTTCTTGACACGTGGGTAAAATCTGCTGTTTCAAAATATGAACAAATGTTACCTCTCTACTGTTTGACTTGGAAATGAGTTAAAGTGACTCATCTACAACATTCAGAACTGGGCCACGTGATTCCCACATGCTACACAAAACCAATTTATTTTTCTTTCAGAGAATTATAAAAGCAATATTGCAGATATTCATGATTGATGCAGAATAATTTGTGAAACCAAATCAAGAAGTAAATGCTGAACCACAGGTGGAAACACAACCATTGAAAAATGATCCTTTAATTAATTCATGGTTCTGTCCCTGTTTTATTTCCTCATATCCAAATCAAAAAGCAGTAATAGATAGAGTAAACAAGAAAAAAAAAGTTATGAGCATGAAGTTCTAAATGAATGACAGGAGCATGACACGCCTGTGACTGAGACATTAACCTTGCATCATTTTGCCTTTCAGGAATCTGCTATACGTTTACCCACAAAGCCTGAACTTCAGCAGTCGCCAGGGCTCGGTGAGAAACATTGCTGTGAAGGCACAGTTCATGGCAGGAGAAGACCCCAGTCAAGCTTTACCGGTGAGTCACAGTCTGTGATGATCCATGTGACAAAACTGCAATGTTCTCCAGAAAAAGAATTTCCAGTCACAAAGAACAGCCTGAGGCAGTGAAGCACTATTTGAAGAGTGAACTTCTTCCATGCAGCATATTATACCAGCAACAGAGAACTGACACAGAATCTGGTGAACTACAGTAAATATCTCATATAGTTTTCTTAATTTTATCAGCAATTCTTGATGCACAGTATATTTTAACTATATAATGCTTGGTGTGTAGAATTTAGTGATATCTATGGTTGTCATTGGCTCTCGTCAAATAGTGTGGTTTATCTGCAAAGAGACCGTCAGTGAAGTGCTGAAAACATATTGACAAGTAAATTCCTTAAATGATTGACCAGTCTGCAGCAATGTACTCATGTCCAGAGTGCCCTGTCCTGGAGTAACTGTGTTTATATCTGTCATACTGACCAGGTCATCTTTGGAAAATCGAGCAGTGCAGAGTTCCTGAGAGAGGCGTACACGCCTGTCATCTACCACAACAAGTAATCACTCAGTCCCTTGTTGGCCCCCTGCTGCTCGCTCCTCATTTTGCCTTTTCCATGTCTTCTGTTTATGCTGTGTTTAACTCTTTGCCCTGAAGGTCCCCTGAGTTCTACGAGGAGATGAAGATGAAGATCCCTGCCAATCTGACAGACAACCACCATCTCCTATTCACCTTCTACCACATCAGCTGCCAGCCCAAACAGAACACTCCTCTGGAGACCCCCGTGGGCTACACTGTGAGCACACTCCTTCAGCTGGCCTTGCATTTAACACATCCACCCACTCGCTCACTCGTTTGATCCCTCCCTCTGTTGTGTTGCCATCGGTAAGAGTTTTCCTGTCTCTTTCTGCCCGCAGTGGATCCCTCTGATGCAGCATGGCCGACTGCGCACAGGCTCCTTCAGTCTGCCCGTCTCGGTGGAAAAGCCTCCACCTAGCTACTCTGTGCTCACTCCTGACGTGAGTCTCTGACTAAAAAAATATCTGCTTGTCTGCCGTCGCCTTCTCCCTGTGATGGGACTGTGACTGACTGTTAAATGGAATGGATGTCACTCTGTGGCAGGTTCAGCTCCCGGGCATGAAGTGGGTGGATAATCACAAAGGAGTGTTCAATGTTGAGGTGACAGCGGCTTCCTCGGTTCACACTCAGGTACAGGATTTTTCTTATACTTAACACCATAAAATGTGGTGAGTTTTACAAGGAGGGGTCTGATAATAATAATCATCATCATCTGCTGTTCTGTATTAATTATGTGAAACTTAAACACAACTGCTGAGAATAATTCAAAATTCTTTTGAGATACAGTATATACAGAATCCCTAAAAAAAGTCCTTGTCTATTGTCTGTAAGTGGACTTCATTTTTAGATTTTCTTTTTATATTCCAAAAGTCCAACTCATGTGGATTTTAAAAACCTGTGTTGCCAGATTGAAATTCACTGATTTCTTTGTTTGTGCCTGGAGGATCCACACCTGGACAAGTTCTTCACTCTGGTGTATGTTCTGGAGGAGTACTCCTTCCCCTTCCGCCTGAAAGACGTCATCATAACCGAGGCGAACATGGAGGGCGAGCTGAAGGCCAGCATGGCTGCTCTTAAAGGGGCTCTTCTGGAAACTTGCGTCAGGTTTTTGCATCAGCTGCTCAACAAGCTCATTCAGCTCATTGTCTTCCCGCCGGTCATCGCAGGCCAAATTGGTAAGTGAGTTTTGAAGTAGAACAGATGGTTGAAATCTAATCTTGATTATTGGATTCAGTCTGATAACTGTTGCTTTATTTTCCACCTCATGCTACTCATGTTCTGTTTCCAGTGAACCTGGGCCGTGCTGCTTTCGAGGCTATGGCTTTGTTGGTCAACCAGATGCACAAGAATCTGGAGGGTAACCAGGATCAGCACGGCCGCAACAACCTGCTGGTGTCCTACATCCACTACTGCTTCCGCCTGCCCTCCGCTGAACCTACACTGCCCCCAACAGGTCAGCTACCAGACTGAACTACATTTGTTAAGGAAACAGAAAGGGGAAGAGCCAGTCTTTCAGATTTAGTAACATCTCTTCTTTACATCTAGCAGGCCCTCAGTCATATGAGATGCCCATGCAGTACGCCACCTTATCAAGAGCAACAGCTCGTCCAAGTAGTCTGCTTCTGTCTCGCTCCAAGAGTATCAGCAACTCCAACCCTGACCTGGCCACCACACCAGTTTCACCTGACGAAGAGGTGCAACGGATAATTGGGAGCAAAGTGAGTTGTCTTAAGAAATATCTGGAATTGACTGATGAATTGAATTGTTACAGTAGAGTTGACACAATCTGAATACCAATGTTGTTTAGACAAGTACTGGATTAAAAAAACACAGCAGTAATGTTTTGTAGTATTTTGTGTGCCATATACTCAACCTCTGTTCCAATATCAGTCTATTATGTTGTTGTAATGAACCTGCTGCCCTTCCCTTGTTCCATCTCCTCACAGCTGTTTATATTCTGAGGTTGACCATGAACTGTGTCAAAAGTAAATCATGTTGCTTGGGTCTACGTTGCATTTGTGCTGTACGCCACTGTCCCTTGTGATTCATGCAGTGCTCCCAGCCTTTCCCCCCCTTCTCCTGTTTTAGCTTCACTTTTCACATCCCTTGTTTTGGTTTCCTCCAAAATCTCGCATAATCTCCTTTGTGGTAATTATCTTCCCGTTTCTCACTGTCCCCTCGCCTCTTGCCGCACTCTGTGTGTGTGGGTGTGTGTTTTGTGTGTGTTTCCGTTGGCTTATGGCAGGGCATTGACCGCTCCCACTCCTGGGTAAACTCTTCTTATGCCCCTGGGGGCTCCAGATCTGTGCTACGCCGGAACCCCAACTCCAGCTGTGAGCTCAAGCAGGTGCCAAATCCCTCCTCCTCCTCCTCCTCCTCATCCTCATCTTTATCGCCTCCCCTTCACCTCTATCCTGAACCATCTCTGCTCAACTGTTGTGGTTCAGCTCATACCTTGAATTTATGTGCGTGCTTCATGCCTGTCACTCTTTGAGCCAGGCTCAGCTTTTTACATGTTTTCATCCACCCTGACACATCATCTGTCCTCTGCAATCCATCTTGTCACTGTGGCTAAACAGACCATATCTATTTAATTTGAATGACACGATTTCCGCCTCGAGCTTGGGAAGATTTCTTATCAGCCTTACCGCTCATCGGAGTTCATAGAGAGTTCTCTGGCCACCCGTCCATTTCCATTCATCCAGTTTCACGTCACTTTGTCCTCATCTCTGTGTTCACCTCACCATCACTCCATGTCAGGCAAACGACCGCACCTGCAATCGCATGTCTGCCTTTCTGGACAGCGTGGCCTTGTTTTCAGTTCCCACAAGGCAGATTACCAAGAAGGTAAAACCGGCAGTCACTATTCTAAACAAACCTGTTTTGATCTCCTAACCTCCTAACTTTCAACATCATTAAAATTAATCAACTCTCACGCTCTCTATGAGCAGTTAAATAGTTGATTATGTGTTGCCTGGATAATGTGTTTTATTTCTTTTCGATGATTAAATTACTTGAATTCTCTTTGTATCTTCTGCCTCAAAATCCATCATAGAACGGCACAGTTTTACAAACCTTAGCTACAGTTCAGAGCCTTCTCCCTGTGAGAACGATTTTAATCTCAGTAGCTCATGTAAATTCTGTTTCCTCATACGAGCTAAAATTTGGTTGGTGTTGATTTTTGTGTAGCTACTTCATGAGGAACTGGCATTGCAGTGGGTGGTCAGCACCAGCACAGTGAGGGAAGCAGCGCTGCAGCAGGCCTGGTTTTTCTTTCAGCTCATGGTCAGTATGCAAAAATCACAGTCGAAATATATCGAGAATTAATTGAAATACTGAACATCACTTACTCTAGTACTATCATTAAAGCAGTAAAAGCAACAGTTTCTTATTTGTCCTCACCTGCAGACAAAGAGCATGACCCACCACTTATTTCTGACCTCCAAACTGGACGTTCCCAGGCGCCAGCGTTTCCCAGACCGCTTTGTGGACGACATTGCTGCACTTGTGTGTGCCATCAGTGCAGACATTGCCGGCCGATACCACAAGGTACAGAGTCCATTAAGCTGGCAGTTCATTTGTTTTGTTGATCCATTGGACAGTAAAAGATGTCAGTGGGTTTAGAGTTGCTATTAATTACTATGCCGTTTACTCTTCTTGATTTAAGTAAATGAATTTACCACTATTTCTCTCTCTCTCTCTCTCTCTCTCTCTCTCTCTCAGGATGTGGAGCTTGTGGAGAGGTTGAACAGCAGTCTGGCCTTCTTTCTGAATGACCTTCTGTCTCTCATGGACCGGGGCTTTGTGTTCAACCTCATCCGCTCCTACTACAAACAGGTGCCTGATATAGTCCTCCCTGTTTTTCCTCCAATATCAAACAGTTTATAAATCCCTGTGTTGCCTCGAGTATTTTAAAATGGATTTTTACAGTCTCACACAAATCTGTCTGGTATGCAGATTGCCAACAAGCTCCACATGTCACAGAACCCCAGCTCTCTGAATGCACTCAGGATGGATTTTACTCGCATCGTGTGCAGCCATGAACACTACGTCATCCTCAACCTGCCCTGCTCTACTCTCAGCCCTCCAGCCTCCCCCTCCCCCTCAACTTCCTCCACCACATCACAGGTAACTTTAAAAAAAACTCAAATTTATCACGCCTCTTATGCAGACTGATAAGAAAAACCAGTTATCTTGATGTTCTGTCTTTTGCTTGGTTATTTTGGGAGCACAGCACAGCACAAATGTAGTTTTACAGATCTCAAATCAATTTGCTGCCCTTTCGTTCTCTCATTGCTCTGTTCCCTGTCTGCAGAGTTCAGCATTTTCCAGCGTGGTACAAGACCAAGGTGTGGCCACCATGTTTGAGCTCTCCTTCCCCTTTCGCCAGCAGCACTTCCTGTCTGGTTTGCTGCTAACTGAGCTCTCTCTCATTCTTGATCCTGATGGAGAAGGGTGGGTTGTTATTCACTGCATATACACACTTTCACTTCATTTCCCCTCAGGGATCCTCTGACATTAAATCTTTAATACATTATAACATAAAGTGCACAGTCTAAAACACACTGACATACTGTTTTTTACCCACAGGGTTTTCTTCCTTCATAAAAAGGCCATTAGTGCCGTTCACTCCCTGCTCTGCAGCCATGATGCAGACCCTCGCTACAGCGACCCCCAGGTCAGAGCCCATGTAGCTCAGCTCTACCTGCCCCTCATCCCCATCGTCATGGAGACGTTGCATCAGCTCCATGACTTCACAGGTCAGCAGAATGAATACACAGGCTGCTCGTATTGTTATCCACCTCCTCCTCAGGATCTCAGTGTTTTATCTCCAGTATTATTGGACCTGAGAGGGCTTTCCATTATTTCTTTATAGACTCCTCGCCTGCTCGGGTCCGCCATGCCTCAGCCCACGCTGACGATGCTGACCCAGACGGTAGCAACACTATCAGTCAGTCTGTTGCTATGGCGATTGCCGGCTCCCCTTTGCCGCATGCCAAAACCAACGCATTTGCACTGCCCGCAGTGGTGAGTGATAACGGCAGGGGTCAGGCTATTTCCCCCGGGCCCTACACACTGACAGGTTGCAGATCGGCCTCTATGTGGGAGGCTGCTGCCTCGCTTGCCTTTCTGCAACTCCACACGAATGACCGTTCAACGTGTATTTGCATTCTTTCTGTGTTTTTCTTCTTTTCTGAAATAGAACTGCTGCTCTCAGCCTGTAGGTGGCCCCCTGTCTATTTGCTTTGTAACAGTCAGATTTAAAGACTGGCACTGAGTTTGTATGTTTGTCTTCATCAGGCTGGGCGGCAGTCCAGCTCTCTGTCGGCCGAGTGCAGCAGGACTCTGCTGGTGTGTTTCCTGTGGGTGCTGAAGAATGCAGATGCAGCTCTCCTGGAGCGCTGGGTGTCTGATCTGTCTGTGTTACAAATCAACCGCCTGCTGGATCTGCTGCATCTCTGTGTCTCCTGCTTTGAATACAAGGTACACAGAACAGTAAACAGCACCACAATGAATCAGTCACCACTAATAAACACAGTATGAGTCAAAAACCAGTTTGAAAATGTTTAATTTGGACCTGCTTGAGCAACAGTACAGATAAATCATTACTTGTGTCATCACTACTGTTTCAGAAGTACTCTACACTTTTTTTTTTATTATTATTTTCATTGTTTTGACATTTGATAGTTTTCCCAATCCGTTAGTTGTTCTGTGATCTCTGTAGGGGAAGAAGGCTCTGGAGAGGATCAACAGCCTAACATTCAAGAAGTCCCAGGACATGAAAGCCCGACTGGAGGAGGCCATACTTGGCACCATCGGGGCTCGGCAGGAGATGGTCCGCCGCTGCAGAGGTATGCCACACAGTAATTAATGTGGGTGTGTTCTTCTGTATGTCCGTAGCTGCCTGTGTTTGTGGTGTTGATTTTGTTTGTGTTTATGGAGATTATAATCTGTTTACTCTTCCAGAGAGGAGTCCCTACGGCAGTCAAGAAAACGTTCGGTGGAGGAAGAACGTCACTCACTGGAGACAAAATACAGACAGAGTTGATAAGTATGTTTTTAAAGTTTAATTTTGGTTAATTGGAAATATTGTGGGTATTTTATTGTATTGTTAGTTTATTTAATTCAAAATGAATCCCTGACAGGATAGCAGGCAAAAGTAGATTTCAAATATCTGAAACCATGAACACGTTTTTACTCATTTGAGTGATTATTGTAAACCAATTATCTATAACAGGACTAAAGCTGAGATGGAGCAGGAGTCTGTGGTGGATGGAAACTTGGCTACTGAGGCCTCTCTGATCGTATTGGACACACTGGAGATTATAGTGAAGGTAAAACACTGTGAGAAAAAGTGGTGAATACATCATCCTTGGACTCACATTGTGTGTAGAATTCCCCTGCTGTATTATGATCTTGCATTCTGTCCTCTGTTCAGACTGTGGTGGCGTCAGAGCTGAAGGAAAGTGTCTTAGGCGGGGTTCTCCGAGTGCTCCTTCACAGCATGGCAGGTAACCAGAGTGCCCTCTTCCTGCAGCACTGCTTCACTACACAGAGAGCTCTGGTTTTCAAGGCAAGTACAGTTTCTATCAGTCTGCCAAGTGTCTCCATTAGAATTAACTGTTGTCTTCATGATCCATTTCAATCTTACATTCGTAAGAATTGGTTCCTAACATGTTGTTGTGATGTTTTTGTGTGTAGTTCCCAGAGATGCTGTTTGAAGAAGACACTGAGCTTTGTGCAGACCTGTGCCTGCGTCTCCTCCGTCACTGCAGCAGCAGTGTCGGTTCGGTCAGAAGTCATGCTTCTGCCTCACTTTACCTGCTCATGAGGCAGAACTTTGAGATTGGAAATGTGAGTTGAGACATTGTTTTGAATTTTCTTGTTCTTACAGCAAAAATGAATCGATGGAACACACATGGGACGTTTGCAGACTGGATCTCCATCATCTCTCCTGTTTCTGCCCTCTCCTCCAGAACTTTGCACGAGTAAAGATGCAGGTGACCATGTCTTTGTCTTCACTGGTGGGAACGTCGCAGAACTTCAATGAGGAGCATCTGCGTCGGTCACTCAAGACGATCCTTACATATGCTGAAGAGGACCTGGAGCTGCGTGACACGCCCTTCCCAGAGCAGGTACGCACAAGCCACGACACCGTCTGTGCATCATCCAGATGTGGTGCTGCTCACTACTGTCCTCTGTTGAAACTGCAGGTACAGGATCTGGTGTTCAACCTGCACATGATTCTTACCGATACTGTGAAGATGAAAGAACATCAACAGGATCCAGAGATGCTCATTGACTTAATGTACAGGTAGAGAGACACCCCTCAGTGACAGAGGCACATAAAGAAGAAAGTTACATGACTGAAACCTAAATCCGCTTTCATATTTGCCTTCAGGATTGCTAAGGGCTACCAGAACTCTCCTGACCTGCGTCTCACGTGGCTCCAGAACATGGCAGGAAAACACTCTGAAAGGGGGAACCACGCCGAGGCTGCCCACTGCCTCGTCCATAGCGCTGCTCTAGTGGCAGAATACCTCAACATGCTGGAGGATTGCCGATACCTACCAATTGGTTGTGTCACATTTCAGGTCGGTACATGCTGTTTAATTTGGTGACTCATTTGAATATCAACAACACTTATGGACAGCGTTCCAGCAGAATGACATGTGGCATTCCAGTCCTCAATCAAGACTCAAGCCTGTGATTGTTGAAAGATCGTTTTGTTTATTGTCCTTTCTCCATTTGCCTCTCAGAACATTTCATCCAACGTCCTGGAGGAATCGGCTGTATCGGATGATGTCCTGTCTCCGGAGGAGGAGGGGATCTGTGCTGGGAAGTACTTCAGCGAGTCGGGCCTGGTGGGCCTCCTGGAGCAAGCAGCTGCATCTTTTAACATGGTACGAATCACATTTTCCAACCACATGGTGACAGGCTGCATGTTCACACAGCACAGGGTTACACAGGACTAGCATGGCTGAGGAGTGTTATGCGATCGAGTGGCATGTTTAGAACTGGCCTTCCTTTGTGCTGTTACCCCAGGCGGCCATGTATGAGGCCATAAATGAAGTGTACAAGATCCTGCTGCCTATCCATGAAGCCAACAGGGAATTTAAAAAGCTGGCAACTGTCCATGGGAAACTGCAGGATGCCTTCAACAAAGTCTACAACCAAGTGAGTCAAAGGCATAATCTGACATAATCTGCTGGCATAATATTTTTCCTAATTTCTTTTTTGTTTCTTTTCTTTTCCAGAGTTCAGGATGGGAGGTAACAAGCTCTTCTTTCACATTGGGTGCATTCAGTGTAAAAATCCTTTTTTTTGTTTGTTTTTACAATGTGTTTTTTCTTTCTTCCCCCGCTGCTTATGCTTGTGAATGACATGTTTCTGGTGAGTGACACAAACCTTTCTTTCAACTTGAACCAACTATAACTAAACATTTTCCATTCCCCTTTTGCCACAGTCAGCTTGAATATGTATTTCCTCTTTTTCTACAAATGCTCTTTAGTTGCTAAACCAGTAATTTTAACATTTCCATCTGTGAAAATCATGCAATGAGGTTTCAGATATGTTAGATGAGCCTTGAGTTCACAACCTCAACAGGAAAGAGTATATTAACAGATTTTCTGCCCTTTTAGTTCAAAGGTTTTCAATTTTTTTCCTCAAATCATCACTTAATATGTGTGGCTACATCTTTGTGAGTTTGCTTCACTCTTTTCTCATCTCATATTTTCGTCTTTTCCTCAGTGTTCAGAGAATGTTTGGCACCTACTTCCGGGTTGGTTTTTATGGCTGTCGCTTTGGAGACCTGGACGAACAAGAGTTTGTTTACAAGGAACCATCCATCACCAAATTAGCCGAGATCTCCCACAGACTTGAGGCACGTTAACTCATCTTGATGCCAGAAGAAAAGTTTAGTTATGGATTTATGAAAAAAAAAAAAACACCTGTCTAAAAGATGAATGTCTTCTCTTCTCAGGAGTTCTACTCTGAGAGGTTTGGGGATGAGGTGGTTGAAATTATCAAGGACTCAAACCCAGTGGACAAAACCAAACTAGATCCCAACAAGGTGACTTTATGTATATACCCGTCAGTCGTAGCATAACAGCACAGATTTCAAAAGCGTATAATTGTACTGATGTGTGTATATATTTAAGGCCTACCTCCAGATCACCTATGTTGAGCCGTACTTCGACACATACGAGCTGAAGGAAAGAATAACCTACTTTGACAAGAACTACAACCTGCGTACCTTCATGTACTGCACTCCCTTCACTCTGGACGGCCGGGCCCATGGCGACCTGCACGAGCAGTACAAACGCAAAACCATCCTGACCACATCTCATGCCTTCCCTTACATTAAGACACGCATCAACGTCATCCACAAGGAGGAAGTGAGTATCTGTTCAGGAGGGAATCTTGGACAATCGCCGCACAATTCTGGGGTGTGCAACATTTTCTCATTCTGTCATGATTTCTTCTGTAGATCATTCTCGTCCCCATGGAGGTGGCCATTGAAGACATGCAGAAAAAGACTCAGGAGCTCGCCTTTGCCACTAACCAAGACCCAGCGGACTCCAAGATGCTGCAGATGGTGTTACAGGGCTGCGTGGGCACCACTGTCAACCAGGTGTTAATTAACTGAAATTTAAAAAAATCCCTTCCCTCACATCCTCCTCCTGATAGATTCATCCCATTAGAATGTGGTTAAGGCTCAGTGTTTTGAGTCGTGACTGACATTCCTCAGCAGATATGTAACAGGCTCTCTCCCTCACAGGGCCCCCTTGAGGTGGCGCAGGTCTTTCTCTCTGACATTCCTAATGACCCAAAGCTGTTTCGACATCACAACAAACTGCGCCTCTGCTTTAAAGACTTTACTAAGAGGTGATGACACACTCTGCGGCCCAGACGGCTTTGTTACTAATAAAAACAATTCCCTGTGCTCAGTGTCTCTCTCTCTCTCTCTCTCTCTCTCTCTCTCTCTCTCTCTCTTCTGTCTTCTTTCTCCTGCAGGTGTGAGGATGCCCTGAGGAAGAACAAGGCCTTGATAGGTCCAGATCAGAAGGAGTACCACAGAGAGCTGGAGAGGAACTACAATAAACTGAAAGAAGCTCTGGGTCCTCTCATCAACCGCAAGATCCCCCAGCTATACAGAACCCTGCCAGCTCAGTCGACACAAGCACAACGGTAACTTGAGACACTCACGCACGCCTACACACAGAGACACACAAAATGAGCTCATGCCGCTTCTCAAATGCCATCAAACCAACACAAAAGAAACATAAAACCAAACTTTATTTCACTCCAGGTCATAGATTCATGCAATCTGTATTTGCCACCGGTGAATAGATTTGCACAACACTGAGTTATGATTAATCCCTATCATATTTCTCTCTTTTTAACATGCCTTTTTTTTAAAAAGTTGGTAATATTTATTATAGAATTTCAGCCTCTTTGAAGACAGAAACTTTCATCATCTGTTTGCATGTGCATGCCTCTGGACTGGTTCACGATCAAACAGCCGACAGCACCTGCCACTGCCACGATTTGTTACCAAGAAAAGGAAGTAGTTCAATGTTCTTATGGAATTAAAATATGATATTGATAAAAGTTAATCTGCTTTTTGAGCTGATGAAATTCAGCGTGGACTAAAATAGCAAGGGGGTTTGACCTCACTCTCACTTGTTTGAGGAAGAGACTCCTGTTGGCTCACAGTGGGACATTATTCACTGTAACTCCTCCACTTGCTGGGTCAGGAGTACATTTTAAAGTAAAATTATTCATAGATCAAAAAAACTGCTATTAGAGAGCTCAGATTGTGAGAAAGACTTATGGAGGAAAATACATAAAATTGCAGGTTCATCCCTCGTCTTGCTTCTCTCTCCTTCAGGAACTCCTACAGTAGGTCCAGTCTCCGGTGAGCTGACTGTTGAGGTGCAGAAACACTGGAAAACAACACAAGAATAACAAGCTTTACAAATTAGTATCTCATCCCGTCTGTTCCCCCTCCCCCCACTGCACTGCACACCAACTGTCACAGTGGCCATCCTCTTCCTCGTCAAGCCCTTATTTTACCCACACATCCCCCTGGCTCCCCGGTGTCCACATAATCCCCCCCACAAGAGAAAAACACACACTTCTCACCTCTGTCCCATCTCCCCCGTTTCCAACCCCCTCACACCTCTGCAGGAGAAGACCCCGGCTGTTTAAGCAGGGAGGTTATCTGCACTGTAAACATAGTCATTTGGAGCAACATGTCGGCAACAAGTCTCCTCTCTGTCGACCCAAAGTCATCTCTCATTTTTAAGTTGAGATTTTACAGCACCAGGGCTGCCAAACACATTCTGCAAGCAAATCTTTTCCGGGTTTGTTCATGTGCGTATCTGCTGCTTCTTGCCTTTCCCCTTTGCGTCGTCTGTTGTTGTCGTGGCCTTATTGCAATTTGTAAGAGATTTTTTTTTCTACTAAACTATGTCTGGTAGTCATCACTGCCAGACTTATTAAATAGTCCCAGGGAGTTTTCTTATGTTATCAACACACCAAATAACTGACATTCCTTCTTCCTCAAGTTGTCACATATCTTCCCATCTCTCTTAATAACAGTTCATTATAGAGAGGAGGTGGGATCATTATGGTTGAGTTTTTAATGTTTTTTAAGTTAAACTGTGAATTCTCTTGTAATGCACTGTCGTCACATCAGATGTTTATCACAGAAGCACTGCCCACAGCCAGGTCATCTCTTCACTGTCAGTCTTTTGCACGGTCTCAAACAGAGCCCGACTGATCTGGATATTTAGAGGCCATTGTGTTTAACGATACTTGGGTCTAAAAATGTTTCATACATCGGCTGATATCAAAAAAAGGGCAGTGACTCCCAAGATGTCGTTATTAAAGTCTCATGAAAAAGAAACGTAATCAAGCCTTGATATTATAAACTTTATTATAAGTAACTATAAATAAAGAAAAACACAATTATAACCAAATACATAGAACTTATCATATAAACATAATGACACATATGTTCTGCATTGTTTTATTCTATGAAATCAAAGTTATTATATCGGCAAACAAATTAAAATACTGATATGTCTGTGACAGACAGCTGAGTTTTAAATTGGTCGGGCTCTGGTCTGATAACTGCTTGTCTTTTTGTCTGTAGTTAAGGCACATTGTGTTTGAACTTCTGTCTGAAAGCACTCCCTCTCTGGTGGATATTCACTGTCGCCATTTCCAACTACTGTATCTATTATATTGCACTATTGTAGTAGTACAAGCTGCCACACTTTAACACTGTAACGACTTAAATATCTGTGCTTTTGTTATTTTTATGAGGCTGGAAAATTGTTTTTTAACCAATTAGATGAACATTTTTATATTTATTTTACAGTCTTTTTTTTTTTACTGCTTTCTATTAAAGTTCTCTTCCTACGCCTCGAGTCAGCTTTTGTTTGTGCTGCTGCAGAGCTGAGGATTAGTAAACAGGCAGTCAGCTAATTGCTCATTTTAATCGCTGTGACACTTTTTAAGCTACTCTCATTGTGGGCCAGGTCCGTGTTTCTCACGTGAGATTTTACACTGGTAAGGTTTTATCTCATAAGGGATTTGTTTTCTATTTCATTCAGTGTATTTTTTTAAAAGAATGAAGCAAAATGTAATTCAATAGAGCACATGCCTCCACAAAGGCCCAACAATCCCCTTAGAAACATCATTAAGATTATTAGATACAGATTTATTTTTTTTTATCTGCATGCCTTTTTTGGGTTGAATTCCAACTGCTTGTTTTGTGTAAAAGTGACCAACAAAAACATGACCTGTTCGGCAGAAGTAAAAAAAATATTTAAACTAATCACTCCAGGCTGAACATGTGCACACGAGCACACATGTTCAGTCTGGAATGATTATTTTAAATACATGTGCACACATTTTGGTAAATGTATGTAATTTTAACTTAATGTCACTGGTGACTTCATAGTTGTATGAATGTATACTGTGCATGTGTTCCTAGTTTAGGAATTATTTAGATTTCCCAGCACACTTTATTCCTGCCTGTAATAGAGAACACCTGTTTTATGATGGCTGTTGATAGAGGAGGTGATGGTGAGTTCACCGAGTAGGTCTCTGACTGACTGTCACCTCCAGTAAGTGGGACAAAATGCAACTTTAAGAAAACCCTCAGCACTGAATACCCTACGATTCCACAGACCTGCTCTAACAGAACTATTCGATCCAGATGTCCTCCAGACTCTATACCACCAGTGAACCAATTTCCTGTGGTGTGGGGATGATCCACATTAGAGCCTGCAATGTTTATATAATTCACTAGAACGAAGCTCGGCTGAACAGAGCTGAAATTTTTTTCAGTTAGAAACGTCCCCCCACACACACACACACACACACACGACAGTATGACTGAAAACAACAGAGTTTAAAGCATTCCATGTTGTGTACGAGTGTGTCTAGTTTGTGTGTGTAGTGGATCAGTGCATGCAGTGTCTGTATGTGTGTAGTATAGTGTGTGTGATTTTGTTGTTTACTGAACATGCTGTGGAGTGTATGTGTTTGCAGTGAGCCGGTGTGTGAGTGTATTGTGTAGTCATTTTGTGCAGGGTGTGTGGCGTCTTGTTTTGCAGCGTGAGCGGTGCTGGCCCTTTAATAGCAGCAGGGGCGGGGCCTGGGCAGCATCTTGTCTGCGGTGTTGTGTGTGTGTGTGTGTGTGTGCGTGTGTCAGTGAGCGCTCCTCCTGGGCAGAGGCTGCAGACAGAGCGTCCGCAGGTTCAGGTAAGAACATAAATAACATCATTTAATCTGACCCGAGGACTCTCCCGCTTGTGAGACGCTGTGTGTCACACCCCCGGTAAAGTGCTCCCCCGAGCGCCGGACGAGGCTCCGTGCGGAGCGGGACTTCTTTTGTGAAGCGGCGGTCCTGCCCTATCCTCCCGGTCCTCTGTCCCCGGACTAGCGGCTCCTTTCTCCCCACAAACCGGCTCTTTCTCCTCCTCGCACTCGCGTCGCTGCTTCCCGTTCGCTTCTCGTTGTTCCCTCCCTCGGTTTTTTTCTTCTCGTTCAGAGGCAGAAACCCGCGGACTCTCGGGCTCGCTGCTCCGGTGCGTGTCTTTTTTTTGTTCGGAGCATCACTGGAGGCTCCAGGCTCAGAGAAGCGTCATGGAGGGGGGACATGTCTGTTATCGCACCAGTAATGATACAGATTCTAATTCTAACGCAGCTCTGTCGCTCCGCAGGGTGAGTTCATTATATTCATTATTAATAGATGAAATATATACCTGCACAATTCATATCACTCTGTTATTTCCCTTATTAGGCTTTTGTCCCTGTGGTCTAAACTTTGACTTGGTTTAACTTCCAGAGCTGCAGCAGTGAATCCTGCTCTGTGTTGTTGCATTGCTAAATTATGATCCCACTCCGTCATTCCAAAAAACACATATGGGTGTGTGTGTCCTTCATTCTGAAACTTTTCCACCAGCCTCAGGCTTGATGTGTTGCTGCAACCCCGGCCATTTCTTAAATTAACGAAAGGAAGTGAAGAAGTGAAAAGCTTACTTGAAGGCTGCATGGAGACTCGTGGGAGAGGGTGGGTCTGTGCATTCTGCAAGTTCTTCATTAGTTCCAGATGTTCATCAGTTCCTCCATGCTGCTCCTTGCCCCCCCCTCACTCTTGCTCCTCTCCCTGGCCGGAGCTGGTCAGTGGTCGCTCAGGGGAGTTTGTGTCCTCAGAAGACAGATGAGGTCTGGTGGAGTTGTGTATGTGTGTGTCAGCAGGGCAGGAGGAAGGTAAACAAGACCAAACCTCAAATGAATCACACTTTCATTGGCGCTGCTTGCTCCTTTTTTGAGGGGTGCCGCCTCTGATTTCCCTTAATGAAGTAATTTATAGGGGGAAACTCGCAAATCCTCATATTTCTCGCTGGAAATACAAGAGTTCTAGGTTTAAACCCTGTGACACATTGTCTAGAATCGTCAGAAAACTCATCAGATGTTGTTTTGATGAATTGTGCAGAACTTGGCAGGATGTGGGGGCGTAGTCATCGGCCTGTTGGACTGCATCACACAATACACCCCTGTCCTAGTGTTGTGTAATGGGCTGATGCTTGTATTAAATCACCTACTAGCGAATACAGCCAGTGATTGTGGCAGCTGCGTGGCATTTAAAATGGGCTCTGTCCCGTCTTTCGGGCCCTTGTAGGCCGTCGTCTGTGGACTCCAAATCATCTGTCTCCTGGGGTTTTCCTCATGATGCAATGTAGTTCAGCAGCACCACAACAACTAGACAACTGTATAGTTAAAAACCAAAAACTGGACATTATGCCATTTGTGCTGGCAGCATAATAGTTTTAGCTGGGTGGAGCGAATAAACTGCCAAGTGTATAAGTCCTCACTGTTTGAGGTCCAGTCAGTGTCAGTGTAATAACAGTGAAAGCCGACTCTTCCTCTGTGGGACCCCTGGGAGTTCCCCTCAGGGCTGTAAGTTTTGGAATTTCTGATCAGGTTTGTCCGCAGCTGGAGTTTCCTACAATTTTTTTTTCTTCTCCTAAGCTGGAATGTGATTGTCTCATCACAGCATTTGGACGCAGGGGTGCCACGGTGGAATGCAGGGTTATAAACCCCATTTGGACACTGGGCCACACGCCGGGCATTTAAATGGTTTAGTGAAGCTAATGAAATTACACCCTGAACCTGTATGAGACTGTCTGTCACTGTCTCAGGGCAACCACAGATTAGCTATTTGGGACAGTTTTACTGCATGATAAATGATCTGTTCTGTTAAAACGGTAGGCAGCGATAATTCTATTTATCGCTTGAAATAACTAGAATGCCACTCAGTGGAGTACATAACTCTGCCAAGGCCCAAGCGTCTCCCAACAAAACCACAGTAGAATTCACTCGATCTGGATTTGTATTGGGACCAAACAGCGCACATTAATTAATGTAAGTCCTTTAAGCATTTGGATCATGCTCTATGAATTATTCTGCAAAATCAACCCAAATGTGGGAAAATTTATGATTGTTTAAGAAAGTGAAAACAACCTCCTGAGTAGTGCCCTGATCCATACCGTATCCTTAGACCAAGTTTTATAGTTCCCTGTAGTTCTTGCATAATCTTGCCAACAAACTAATAAAAGCAGATGAAGTTTTGTTTCCTCCTCCGATTAACTATTTTCAAATCAGAAATGAGCAAACCCCAAATATTGTTGTTGTTTTCTTCCATTGTCAGTCTATAAAAACACCTCATTCACACATTTTTTGTGTAATTCAGCAAAATGTTAATATAAGAAGTGGATTAATTTATGGGTAAGGGATAAACTTGTTATTGTAATAACATTAGTCCAGTTTGGCTAGAGCAGTTAGGATAAATGAAGGGCTTAATACTTAACTTCTCACTTCACTGTATTGATTGGATGGACCAGACATGGTCTCAGTGAACATATGGCCTGATCAAGCTTTGGACATTCTACAGACAGTAATTCTTTATCTGATTGAATAATCTGACTTTATCTCATTAAAAAAAAAAAAAAATCTAATCACTGGGAAAAACAAGATGGGATGCTCTGTCCAGTGAAAAACACAAACATGTTGGAGTGGCCGGTGACACTGACTCATTTTCATCAACAACTCTCCTTGAGTCAGGATGTGATTGATAAGATCCCTGAGAGGAACCACTTAACCAGATCGCCACCTCAGTGAGATTACTTCCTCTGCTCCGCGCTGCCGTCCGCTCGGTACCATAACACACGCCCGGCCCAACTCTCTAACCCCCGGAGACCCTAACCAGCTCTCCACCACATCTGACTGCTGTCTGGACTTTGTCTCCCTCCCCTCCAGACCCCCAGAGTTCAGCCTCTCTGCTTGGCATCACTCTTTATCCCCACCTCCAGAAATGAAAAGGATTTTTTTTTTCCCCCAAATGCCTTTTTTTTTTTTTTTTTTTTTTCTTGTGTGTCTCTTTTTTCCGGTGCCGCTCCTAGCCGCTCCGTCCCACCCTTACTCAGTTTCCTGTCGGAGGTCAGCACAATGACCAATAGCAGCCTGCGCGAGTGTTTACTCTGCTCCTGTTCCAGGAGTAATGTGAGCTCGCCGGGCCCCTCCCTTTGGCCGTACTCTAGCCAGCACCAGACTTCTGCAGCCCAGCGCCGTCTGCTCCTCCATACCACCACTCCTTAATGTAAAAAACAGGGCTCTTTCCTAAAGTGCATCTAACCCTGGAGGAGGCGTCCCATTGGGTTAGACTTTGTCCTGAGCTTAGGGCCGCACAAAAACACACGGCCCATCCGCCCCACACAAGAGCTGGCTGTGTGAACCATGTTGATATGAGATCATCTGGCCTCCGTTCACATGACGAAGGCCCCCGTCTCTCCAGCGGTGACGTCCTCGGCTCAGCCACATTACGCTTGGTGACAAATGGCTTTTGTTGCCTCTACATTTAGCATACTGTTGCTGTTCAGGAGAGAAATTAGATGTCATTTTTCCAGATTTATTATTCATTCCGGACCAGTTGGCTGAATGAAGCCATCTGTTCCGCAGGGTGAGGAGGAGGACAAAGAAATCTCCGAAGATGCAGCATCGACCGTGCCTCCTGTTGTGATCTTAGTGGTACATTTAAAACTCTTTTGCGCATCTATTTTAAGGCCCTTGTGGCCTCCGAACGACAATCAGCTCGACCAAGTGCAGCCTCGCAGATGGATTCTCCATTGTCGGCCTATTTTTGGGTGTGGAATGCTCAAATGATGGTAATCTTCTAGGTGGAGCCATTTAAGATTTTGAGGAAAGGTCCTTTGAAACTTGATTTATTCATTGTGAGCGGTTCCTTCAGCCCTATGTGTCAGATGTTCCTCCTGCATCCGTCCTGTCCCATGTCAGCAGCTGGCTTTGCAGTGATTCATGCTGGTGGAGTTCAGATCTGCGAACAGTCATGGTCTTCTCATTTGAGAAGTTTCCATCTAAAACTCAGCAGCTTTTTCTTCTCTCCCCCCTCTGCTTGGAGTTTTGCCTTTCTTTCCTCACATTCCCTTTCAGTTTTTTCCTCCCACCCTCCCTCCCTCCCTCACTTACTGTACTGTTCTCCTCTGCTTTCCCTCTCTCTTACCCCTGCTCCTTTTTTTTCCTTCTCTCCTTTCTCACTTGTGCTCTCCTTCTCCTTGTTACTCTTTCTCCTGGGCTGGGAGGAAGTGACTGGGTTGTTTCGGGATCCTTCGGGAATAGGAAGATTGAGCTCCCTTTCCTGTAACCCTTTCTTCATCAGACTGGTGCCATGTATTATCTCCGCTTGGCAACATGAATGAGTTTGGATGGAAGTGTTGCCGGTGAAGCTGTGTCAACTGAAGTGCAGGATTTTGTGAAATGTTTCAAAATCATCACTGCCAAAGTTATCAGCGCAAGGACAGACAATTAAAAAAAACGATGAAATCTCTTGGCTTTCACATCAACGGTGCCCTCACCTCAATAAATCAACTTAAAAGCCGCAGCTCTGTTTGTTGATCGGTGGGAGTGTTCTGGCCTGGGACCGTGTTGGGGGATCTGTGTGTTTTCATCTGCGCCATGTGGGAGTTGATGGGAGTTCAAGTTGTCTGCTGTAATGTTTGGCATTCGTCTCACACAAGTATTTGCCCTCTGCACCAGCACAGGCTTCATTCACTGTCTTCATGTTTGGCATTGATCATTTATTAGTTGCAATCAGGATGTCTCGTGATTATTACAAGTACAGATGGTGAGTCATTCTGGAGCCTCGGCCCTTGGTTCTGCTCCCTTTATTTCTAGATTCTGTCAGTGTGCGGGTCCTTAACGCCGCTTCATCAACTGTTTGTTTGTTTTGAGGCAAATTTCCTCAATACACACACGCACACACACGCACACACACAGTTTCTCTGTCGCTCGTACTCTCTCTCTCGCTTCAAAATGCCCCTCCTTGCTTTATATTAGAACCAGCTGTGGAACTGGAGGCAGAATGAATGGCTCTTTGTGATTTGGCTGTCGTTCCAGTCCAAAAGGTCTGCCCCCCCCTCCGGCCCTCCACCCTCTCTGATATCAACATGACAACAATATGAAACAATGGCCCGAACAACAGCGCGTCTTGTTATGATGTTATGCAAAGGTTACGGTGCTTTTAAGGTGCCGCGGCCCTCCCAACAAAATGTCCTCCGCGCTCTCACATCAGCCCGAGCAGCTGAGGCATGAGAATCAGCAGACACGGTCGGTCATGCAGCTTATCTTGGTGGACATGTACGCAGAGCTAGGAGCAGGGAATACATTATAAGCCTCATGAAATCAGTCTAGCCTTAAGTTCTTTCAAGATAATGTGTGCAGATGATGGCTGTTCCCACCAAACTGGAGGGTGTGTACTAACACGTGTTTATGTGCCAATGTGTTCGAGATGCAAGAAAACACAAAACATTGCTCAATCAAATGACAGGGAGGCTCCCAGGCTTGAATTGATTAGAGAGGCTTGAATTGGAGAAAGGAATGAGGTGGGGGAACGTTTGCAGAAAGCAAGGAGAGAAGGAGAGCTACTCTGCATGGGTTAGTCTACACCCAGGTTACACTAGAGCTGGGAGTCACGTGCATCCCATGGGGGCACATTGTCCACGTCCGGTTTGTCAGTCAGACCCGCAGGAATGTTTTGGGATGTTTGCAACCTTGTGTTTATATTCTTGCGGAGAACACTCTTTCGTAACCTGTCATAATCTCTGACAAAAGAGCTACTCCTCCCCTGATGACTACGTGTCTGGATATCTTCTTTTGTTTTCATGTGATCTGTAGTCTTCTGTGTTAAAAAGCCTAACTTTTTGTTTTCATCCACCCTCCCTCCCTCTTTCCACAGGTGCTGAGCATAACAGTGCAGGAGAAGGAAGGGAGAGCGAGGAGCCTCTGGGGGAGGAGAGATCCCGTCCTCGCAGGGCAAGCAGCTGGTATGATGCGGAAAAATAAATCCCTCTTTTCCTAATTCACAAACCATTCTCAGGCTTGTGCAGAGGAGCAATCACTGAGAGTCAGTAAGGCGGTGGAAAAATCCACAAGATCCTCTCTGGGTGGTGGGCAGAGTTGGTATTTCTGACTTTGCAATGCTGAGGGCCTAATCCTTTGTAATGGCAATAATAATTAGGTGACTCAATAAATGGATGCAATAGTTTTGATGAACGTGGGTGAAGTGACCTCAAAGTGAAGCCTGGCATTTTAAATCACTCTGCTGGGTGGTCTCAGTCCGACACTACACCGAAGACACAGGAACCTATGTGTATATACAGACTGCCCATCAAATCCAGTTGTTAATCCTCAAGATACTAGTCTGAAGCCTCCTTGTATGTACACATATCTTTATCAGCTGCGTTGTATTGCAGTTATTCTCGTGACATCCTACAAGACACGCTGCAGACGTGTAATTTGTGCTGGATGACCTGCATCTTACCCCCTGAGGGTTGCCTTAATCTTAATAGCAGGGGGATGGGAGGGAGGGGGCCAGGCGATGTTAACTTCCTTCAGTATGGTATGCAGCTGTAGCCAGAGGTGGGGGGGGGGTTGATGAAATGGGCGCACAGCGTTTGTCCTCGACGAGGCGGGCGTGGGGTGAGGGGGGGTGCCTGAAGAATGGCGGCACAGCTCTGGGGCAGGGCGCACATTGGTTACTGTTCAGATGTCATCTCAAAGGAACCCTGTTTGGGAGAGCGAGGGAAGGAGAGGGAGGGAGGGAGAGAGAGGGAGGAAGGAAGGTCAACCACTCCTCCACTCCTCACCACACACTCACACTGAGGGGGAAAGACATACACACATGCTAACACATCTGAAACACCCACTGTGGGAGAAGCAGATGTTGAGGCCCAGTCCTGTGGACAATTTTTTGGGGGGTGACGTAGGGGGAAGGATACCCAGAGAGGCAAGGCTGAAAGAGGAAGAGAGTGAAGGTGGTTGGTCACTTAACTTGTAGGCTCTAATTATATCTCATCAACTGTCCCCTGTCACCACTGTCCTCCACCCTCCTGCTCACACTCACTCTCTCTCATGCTGTCTCACTTTCTCACACATGTAGTCACACCCACACGGCACTGTACAGCACATTATCCGTCTCACACATCTCATTCCGTACTGGAAATAAACACACTCTCACAGTGTGTCATGGCGGCAGGCAGCCAAACGTCCTGGAGTTGGTGTTAATGCTTCTTTTTTAATGTGTCGTGAAATTATTCCAGATCAGGTTAAGCGCTGAGAGGAAAGAGCTCTTTTGAGAGCTTGTGATTTTTGGATCCTCTAATTTTGTTCATCTTTTTTCTTGTGTTTAGCTTGGTAATGCAAAGCAGTGTCAATGTTTAAAAAGGGCACGTCTGATTAATTCCATATGTGGAAGATGAAATATTCCAAAAGGTAATTCCCATCAATGGCAGTATAATAAAATAACACACGAACAATCACAGTGAGGAGGTTTAATCATTTATCAACCTCTGATTTGTAATCATGTTTCTCATCCTCTGCTTTAAAACCACAATTTCTAAAAGAGAGATTATCTTATCTAACTTGCAAATCTTGTTACATTTGTTGTGATAAATATACATTTTAACCTGATACAATTTTTGACTATATAAATACTTTTAACACCAGTGATTGACAGCGTGAATATGGTAGAGTGAGTATGTGCACACAGAATATTTCCATCCCTTACTTTGTTGCCTGTGTGTGTGTGTGTGAGGCTATCTTGGTATGAGAGGGCGCTGAGGGGACACAGATAAGGGAAAATCACACCGAGACATTAAACGGACAACAGGACTTCAGAAATACCAAGTCAGCTCAGTCAGTGTTTCCAAGTGTCCTACTTTTCACAAACGAGCGAGCAGTGACGAGGGTCACAAGAAGCAGCTTTAAACCAAAGTGAACTCAGTGTGTCCTAAATAAAAAGCAAAGTGGAGGTTTGCTGTCCAGACTTTTGATCTTAGGCCTTTAAGGTCTGTAGCGATGTTCAACTGGCTGAATCTGCGGATGGCTTAAACATTACATCCACCAGTTCCCACAAAGTGATGACCTAGAAAGTTAATCTTTTCCAAGCACACAAAAACTCAGAGGCATGGCCACCGACGCAGGCACAGCAACGACATCCCCGACACTGGGCTCCTCTCTGTGGGAGGAAACAAAACCAGAATCTTTTGTTCCTGATATGAAAAAAATGCTTTGAAGTTTACTTTTTTGCAGTTCTATGCTTTCTTTGTTACAGTAACATGAAGGGTAATGGAGAGAGACAGTGACCGGCTGAAACCTCCTGATCGTCAGCTGATGTTGAGCGAGGGGGGGAAATCGCCAGAAAAAGCATAAAGAGAGAAGAAAGAGGAGGAGGCGGGGGTGTGGAGAAAGCTAGAGAGAGAAAGCAGAGAGTGTGTCTGTAAAATCTGATTCGGAGGCGAACTTGTGCTGCGCACAGATGATTCCTAATAAGGTTGTAACTGGCAGTCTCAAACCTCGGCCCTGGAATTAGCCGCTGCCAGGAAACTTCTTCTCGATGCTAAGAACAGAAACAAACACACAATCGACTGCGACCCACTGCACAGCGAATAGTGAACGGATAAAATCTGAGGCGGGGGATGAGGCAGGGAAAGTAAGCAGGAAAACTATTTCTGAGCATAATGCAAAAAGAACAAAATGGCTCCCCTCAAAACTGCAGTGAGTTTCTGCTCAAATAGGAGCCACATGTTGCGAAGCACTCACATCTGTACAATGTAAACACTTTAAACACCGATCTTATCAGGATTCTGCGGGGCATACGCAACCATGCATTATTAACTCCTGTCTTGTTATTGCTGCAAGATAAGTTGTTCTTTTTCTGAATAGTTGATAAACACTCGACTCCTCATAGCCAGAAGGTTCCCAGTTTGGGCGGGGTCTTTCTGTTTAGATTTTGTATGTTCTCTCTGTGTCTATTTGTTCTCACCTAATCATAGTTACCATTGGCTCTGCAAAGCATTAACTGTATAGACAACGGATCAATGGATGGATTACAAAGCGCACTCCTAATTTTTATGTGTCTCCACAGGTGAGAGTTGGTGGATGCCTGTTTGAAGACCAGCCACAGGCTCATAATGGCTCAGGTGCTGCATATGGACGCTGGCTTCCCAGGTTATTTTATATTCATATTTATATTCATATAAACACTCTCCAGTTAGGGTTCTGGTGTACTGCATGATTCCACTTTGTACCTAATTTGGAGATGGCTTCAGACTTCATGCATAAACACACAGTAGCCCAGAGTTAATGCTATTTTCTAAAGTCTGAGCCCAAGATTAGACGCAGATTTCCGTTTGTTTAAAGTTGATTTCCTTCCCCCTCAGGGAAACTCAACCCACCTGCTCCCCCTTCGCTGCACGGCAAAGAACAGGAGGCGCCCTACTCAGTGGAGACCCCCTATGGCTACCGTCTGGACCTGGACTTCCTCAAATATGTGAACGACATAGAGAAGGGAAATACTATCAAGAGGGTGCCTGTCCAGCGCCGGCCACGCTATGGCTCCCTGCCCCGTGGTTATGGCTATACCGGCTCCTGGTGGACGTCCACTGAGTCGCTTTGCTCGAACACCAGCCAGGACAGCCGCCACTCCTCCTTCTCCTACTGCGCTCCAGGCTTTCACTCGACGCAGAGACCCAGCTTCAGCACTGCCCGGGTGGAGAAGACCCTTTTGGATGCACGCAGGAAACTGGAAGAGGAGAAGGAGGGACGTAGATTCTCCAACCTGGGCAGCATGCACAGTAGCGTGGCAGGCTCGAACACCTCCATCAGCAGTGCACACAGCTACAATCGGGCCCATGGCGGGGGTGGATCCTTCACCCCAATGAGTTCTGGCTTGTCCACCCCGGTGACCCCAACACCAGCCCACCTGCAGCACGTCAGGGAGCAGATGGCTTCAGCCCTCAGGAAGATAAGGGAGCTGGAGGAGCAGGTGAAGACCATCCCTGTGCTCCAGGTCAAAATCTCCGTGCTGCAGGAGGAGAAGCGGCAGCTCAGCGTCCAGCTGAAGAGCCAAAAATTTCTCGGTCACACCCTGGGTTTTAACCGAGGCCGCTCCCGGGGGGAGCTCTATATTGATATCCCAGAAGAAGAACAGAGCACTGGAGCTACAAGCAGCAACAAACCAGCAGGGTCCTTGTCTCCCACTACGCCTGAGGTTTCTAAACAAGACTCTGGGTGTGAGATTGAGGACACAGTAATCGTGGGCGGAGCCCGGCCAGATGCAAAGCGGGAAGTGCGCACCGTAGGGGTGGGACCGGAGGCCTCGAGGGGCACTCGCCAGGTAGGAGTTTGGGTCAGGGAGGAGGACCTGGGGCTGGTGCCTGAGAAAGAGGCTCTTAAGAATCAAGTGGGTCAGCTTGAGGGCAAGCTAAAGAGGACAATGCAGGAGCTGCAAGCTGCACAGCAGCAGGTCGCGTCAGTCCAGAAAACTCCTCAGGCGGCGCATCCGGTCATGGCTACCAGCGTGGGTTGGCAGGAGCCACAGGGCTGCAGCCTGCACACCCTGGTCAGCTTCACACAGCAGCCCCAACAGACGCAGCAGAGAACTGTGGGAATCCAGGTGTACACTCTGGAGCAGCCCACAGTGGTAGAGGTGGGCACTTTGCTCCGTGCAGAGACCTGCAGCTCCTCCTCCCTTCAACCAGCTGCTGCCGTTTCAGAGGGATACCACATAGCAAAGGCTGAAGGTCAGAGTCCAGCTGTGTGTACCACCAAGTGTACCACCACCTTGAGAGATTACAATCCTTGTTGCTTTTAGAATATTGGGATGTATCGCAACACATATATTGTAGACCTCTATCATATTGATCATGCATTAACGTCATCTTTCTGTCCCACAGATATTCTGGCTGAGCTCCCGATCGCTGTCAGCTCCAAGCAGGTGCGTGACGTCCTAAAGAGCGAGCTGTCCACCTCTGTCCCTGTGGCAAGTCCTGCCATCGCTGTCGGCACAGCCATCAATCAGATCGGTTTGATTCAGTCTAAAGGAGCAGAAACACTCCTGCTCACAAACACAGAGGCTGTCGAGTCACAAGAAGGACCCAAGACTGGTAAGTGGACTGTTTAAAAAACTCTGTTTAAAAATAACACGTCTTAACCATGATTACAACTTGTTTTCATTTCCTCACATGCATCCGGCTGTATGTGTGATTACTGGTGTCTTTTCCAGCCTCGTCTCCACAGTCTTTGAGGTCCATCATGAAGCGGAAAGCAGAGGGTGAGCCAGGGTCTCCCTCCACTAAGAAAAACCTGCAGTTTATTGGGGTCAATGGAGGGTAAGTCTGTGATTCCAGACCACCAGTCAGTCACCGTTTCATCCTGTTTCATCGTGTGCTCTGCTGGGTCAGACCCAGTATTAACATCCCTCCTGAGTAATGCTATCACAAGTGAATGAATCGTATTGTTTTCTTGCAGTTATGAATCCACATCATCAGACGACAGCAGCAGTGAGACTTCAGACGAGGCGAGCGACTCGAGTGAATATCACGAAGCCAGAGAAAAACTCCCAGAATCCTCTGTCCTGCGCCAGCAAACAGCCCACGCCGTGGTCTCTCAGCCCCTAGAAGGCAACCGCGTATCTCAACTACCAGCCATTGTTCCAGACACACAGCAGAGCCCCAGCCAGTCTGCGACAGTAGACGCAACACTGCCAGACAAAGTGTCCCACTCACCAGCAACGGACACTGTTGTGCAAAAATGTGCCTCACAGCCACCAGCCTCTGACGTCGCCCCGACCCCTACGTGCCAAGCAACCTGCTCTGCCTCCACAGAGACCACCAGCAAGCCATCAGAGATGCACGCAGTCCCACCAGAGATCAGCTCCACGTCACGGAGCTCCGAACCGACTCCAGGGCAAAGCTCCATGCCAGTGACCTGCTCGTCATCGACGTGCGTTACTAAATCCACAGAGGTAACTCAGCAGCAATACACCGTCCAGTCAGAAGCAACTGTCCTCTCTAGCCAATCACAGTCAAATCCAGCAGCTGAAAGCAACACAACGGACTCAGCGTCAGAGAAACAAGTCAGGTAAACAAACATACAGTAAAGCAGACAGCTCGTCTTTGAGCGTCCAGCTGTGAGTGACCGTGACTGACAGCGTGTCGTTTCTGTGCGTCTCTCAGACTGGAGCTGAGTGACAGCCTGATGTCGGCTCTGAACTCCCTGCAGAAAGCCCTGGGGGACGCCAGTGCCTTCAGCCAACAGGGAGCAGTATGTGTCCACTTCAGATTATTAAACAAGATTACACTAATCAGTACTGTTCCTCAAGGAGGTTCTGACTGTTCTCACCCCATCTGTCTTTTTGTTCTTTTGTTTGTTTGTTATCAAATTACCCAAAATGACTGAACAGATTTTTACTTTAAATACCAGAGGAGTGAATCTTGCGGTGTGTTTGTGATGGTCAGTCTGCATCACCCCGCCTGCCTCTCCAGTGACCGCGTGTCCTCATTGTGTCTGCTCGCAGAGAGCGGCTTACACGGCCGTGCTGCAGGAGTGGCTGCGCGTGTCCTGTCACAAAGCCGCAGACACGGCTGTCGTCAAGGCCTACATGGACGCTTTCGCCGCCATCTCCCCTCAGCTGCTGCAGTTTGTGATCAACATGGCCGATGGCAATGGGAACACGGCGCTTCACTACACCGTCTCCCACTCCAACTTCCCTGTGGTGAAGCTGCTCCTGGACACTGGTGAGCAGTGTTTGTGTCTGGCCGTGTAGTCCGAGCCAAAACGTAATTGGTCGGGTCAACGCAGGATTTTCTATTTGCATCACCCGCTGTTTGCATTGTATAACTGGCCACATGTCACTGTGTTGAATCCTGGGATTGGTGAGCCAAGAATCCAACAACTGGATCCCTCCTTGCTCAGGAATGGAAGGATACATCTGTCATCCATGAAGAAGCCTTCGAAACAAGGCTATGTAGTCGCATCGCTCTGACTCTATCAGTCCTTAGATATATTTGGTTAAAGAGGATATGATACGTCTTACTTCAGCCTCAATTTGAATAACCTGCAGTTGATTTTCTGAAATTCTCATCTCGTTAAGTATATCTATAAAAACCTGTTATCACTTTAGCTCTTTGTTTTGTCTCCTCTCACAATGATATCCATGTCACAGGTCTATGTAATGCTGACAAGCAGAACAAGGCAGGCTACACAGCCATCATGCTGACAGCTCTGGCTGCCTTCCACTCTGAC
Organism: Pseudorhombus dupliciocellatus; assembly: GCA_016785235.1. Classification (NCBI taxonomy): domain Eukaryota; kingdom Metazoa; phylum Chordata; class Actinopteri; order Pleuronectiformes; family Paralichthyidae; genus Pseudorhombus; species Pseudorhombus dupliciocellatus. The sequence goes on along the minus strand of JAFBJW010000210.1, from coordinate 64,713 downwards.
AGTGACCTTCAGACCGTCCTGCAGCTGCTGCGCACAGGGGACGTCAACGCCAAGGCCAGCCAGGTGTGCCCTCTACTGCTCACTAGCTCATATTGCAACTCCATACATGACCGAACACAGAGCCGTCTGCACGACGCAGAGCAGGATTGCAACAGACAACAGTCTGTGATCGAGGTGCATATGTTGAAGGTGATGCTACGTGTTCTTAATGTTTTGTGTTCTGTAGGCCGGTCAGACTGCACTGATGCTAGCAGTTAGCCACGGCCGAGGGGACATGGTGCGGGCGCTGCTCTCCTGTGGGGCCCAGGTCAATATCCGTGACGATGACGGCTCCACAGCGCTCATGTGTGCCTGTGAGCACGGTCACGTGGACATTGTGCGTCAGCTACTGTCGGTGCCAGGCTGTGATGCCACTCTCACAGATAACGTAAGTGTCGTATCTTCCCCTCCCACTGCTTCCTCTTAATTTTGGACAAACCCATGATTGTTTTGTTGTGGTGTTTACAGGACGGCAGCACTGCACTGTCCATTGCCCTGGAGGCCAGCCAGAACGACATCGCCGTGCTTCTTTACGCTCACCTCAACTTTGCTAAGCCTCCTTCTCCAGTGAGTAAACTGAACTAGAGTGACGTTAGGGAAGTCAAATCTGTCAGAGATTTTCCAAAACATAGTCCATCCTCTCATAATTGCCGCAGTGGGGCACAATGTACTGCAAGTATACAAGTGATTGACAAAATGGAGCAAAATACTCATATTTGGAGACTAAGAAGCTCCTGAATTATCAGACACACTTAAATAACAGAGAGGTTCTACTCCATAATACCTTTCTTGTGTTTTTTGTCTAGGTTTCACCTAAGTCTCCTCTCTTGGGCTCGTCTCCTCCTTCTGGTGAAATGAAATAAACCACGCCCATTCATTAACACAGCAGCCAATCCACTGCAACTGCTCATATCACAGTGTGATCGTTTTATTTCACGTGTAATTAAGAATTTTTTTTGTTTTTGTCTTTATGTGTGTTGTGTGGGCCTGCGTGAGTGAGTGATTAAGACTGTTTGTTTCCACCCACCGTAATTTAAGATAATTACAGCTTGCACCATTGTTATCTATTTCTCTTTGTACACAGTCGTCGTGTTCTTTTTGTTTTTAATCACAGTGCTTCTGAAGTGGACACGTAGAAATGCTGTATAAACATCAGTGCAGTGTGAAAATAATCCAGCTGTTCATATAGAAATCAGCAGCATCATGAAACACCTCACCATTATCATATACAGTTGTTTCTGTTTCACGCCAATCTCATATTAGCTTCTCTGTTGTCAATGTAATTCATACAATGGTCGTTCCACTGAAGCATCATTACGTGTGACCATCAGTTATTTGGAATAACAAAAGCCAGTTAATCTCACATCAGATAAGTGTCCTTGCATCAACTAGATCATTGGTGCTACAAAATTCAACACAGCAACACCGTTTAACAATATATCAGTATTTATACACAGGATTTATTTACACGAGAGTATTTTTGATATTGATTTTTTTAAATTCATGGCCTCCAAGGATCATGATTTTTAATTCCCAGACAATTCCACCTTTTTAAATAAGAACAAAATTTTTATTTTCTTTGTGGACTACATTTTCCAAAGATGTTTTTCTCCAATCAGCTCTGTGATGCACTGTGTAATGTGGTGATAAGATAGGCCGAGCATCAGTATGAGACGGATCGGCGTTATTCTCCGAAGGCTAGGGTACTTTGGTCTGTGTATTTTTTTTTTTTTTAGAGAAGGTAAATAGGACGGTTGTCAGGAAAGATTAGAGCGTGTCTGTGTTTGTAATATTCTGTGATTTTAACATTGTTGAGAAACGACTGAAGGCGCTGCTGAAGCTGCCTCTGCCATGGTAAAAATCGTCAGGGAAGTAGGAAGTGACTGATTGGGGTCTATAACGGACATGACATGTAAGATATGAATTTCAAAATAATATATGTCAATATAAACTGCCTAACATCAAATTCTTTGAATTAAAGTGCATAGGCTATTGATGTCAAAATTTATATTGCTTTTTAAAAAGTTTTTTTTTTTCACAATTTTCATTTTTCACTTTTAAGCAGTTCAACTTTTATAAACTTAAAGTTTTTTTATTTATCTATCTTTTTTATACATGTAGAATTTTTAAGCTCACGCTGACCTGATATAACCACACAGCTCTTCAGTTGATGTTTTATGAAGGTTAATCTGAAAATCCAGTTTGTGTTGCTTCTCTTGTGCGTGTTTGGAATACAAATATAAATAAATGTGGACCACACTGCTTATAGCATCCATTTATTTGGTAATGCTTGAGTGTGCATGGGCCAATGGCACCAGTCATGGAAAATATGGTTTTAACCTTTTAGATCCTTATATGTGTTTATTTATTTTTTCACTCGATTGTAGTAAAATGTTTATGTTTAACTCATTTGACATACTATTTGCAGTTCACAGTGGAGAATCGCCTCTAGAGGGCGTCACAGTTCTTTCCTTGGCCTCCTCCCTGAGCACTTTAGAATAATCAAGATCCATGACAAGCATCATTGGACCTAAAACCATTCAATCTTAGATTAAGCTCCCTGTTTTTAATTAATTCCTTACATCAGTATCATCAATTTTAAAATGAACACAGTGACATATTAAACATAACTTTTCCCATAAACTGTCAACGTAATATAACAAGCATTATTTTGGAAGCCTTCAAGGTAATACAACTTTCAGTTTCTTCTCTTGGTATATATTTGTTCTCAGATGTAAGTGAAAAAGGGGTCATGGTTACAGCTGCTGTCCCCAGAGTTGCCTGGCTTTGGGAGGAGTCAGTGAGATAATATACCAGACAACTGTCTGCTCAATATAGTGAGGTTACACCCTACAGCCAATCACAAGTGATGCAAGAGTGTATTATTTTCCAATAGGTCCTCCAGTGGAACTGTCCATACAGTGTCTTTTTATTTATGCATGTGTGTATGAACTAGTGAGTGAGTTCAGCGAAGGCAGCAGCTTACTGATATTAGACGTCTGATCAATTGGGAGAAAAGAAACACATGTTATCTATTGCTGCTTGGTTCCACCCTCATTGCTGCAGCGTGCCTCCTCGGATAAGCCTCAGAAACCAGGAAATGACGTCACTCATCACACTGGAACATTTCCAACTGATAATCAAATCTAATTATTTTATTCAGTTGCAGAGTTTTTAAATCAGTTTGAATTCGACCAGATTGGTCTCTGTGCTTCTAAACAGAGAAAGCCTTTCCATCTGTTACACTTAATCTTTAGATTACAGTAAATTATATCCATACAGCTCTAATATAATATTACTGTTATATATACTGACAATAATAATTTGAGGGTTTTTAAAATGTATTTTTTTTTAGTTTTATTCAATAATGTGGTTGAAACTGCAGCCCATCACTGGGACCACCATGCAGCCTATCTTGGAGGTGGTCCAGGGTGTGCCTACACTTGACTTGAGTATAAAACCCCCCTCATGGTTTGAACTGATTATGCAAACAGTCTAACTCCAAGATGACGACTCTCACTCCCAAGGACAAGGATACGGTCAAGGCCTTCTGGGCCAAGATCTCTTCAAAGTCACAGGACATCGGTGCTGATGCTCTGAACAGGTAAATATGAGCCAAACACTTTTTTAAAATGTATTTTTTTTTAGTTTTATTCAATAATGTGGTTGAAACTGCAGCCCATCACTGGGACCACCATGCAGCCTATCTTGGAGGTGGTCCAGGGTGTGCCCACACTCAGTTTAAAGTTTAAAACCTCCACACTCGGCTGATCGGAGCATTGAGCGAGTCTCAAGCTTCCGACAAGATGACAACTCTCACTCCCAAAGACAAGGATACGGTCAGGGCCTTCTGGGCCACGATCTCTTCAAAGTCACAGGACATTGGTGCTGATGCTCTGAACAGGTAAATATGAGCCAAACACTGACTGATGGAACCTGGCTGAACTCTGAGTGATTAATTTTCTTTCCTGTCTTTGTTTTAAACCCAGGATGCTGATCGTGTACCCACAGACCAAGACTTACTTCTCCCACTGGAAGGACCTGAGCCCCGGCTCAGCTCAGGTGCTGAAGCACGGAAAGACCGTCATGGGGGGAGTTGACTATGCTGTGACTCAACTGGACGACCTGAAAGCAGGTCTTCTGAACCTCAGTGAGCTGCACGCCTTCACCCTGAGAGTGGACCCTGCTAACTTCAAGGTACATGACTATGTCATTCATAAGAAGCAGCTGTGACTCTGGACTCTGGTTATTGTTGTATCACGTAATATGTGTGATATTTATTTTCACAGATCCTCTCCCACAACATCCTTGTGGTCATGGCCATCATGTTCCCAGATGATTTCACCCCTGAGGTCCATGTGGCTATGGACAAGTTCCTGGCTGCTGTGGCTCTGGCTCTGGCTGAGAAATACAGATAAACAATAGTAGGAGGTGACAGAGTCTGCAGCCTCAGCTCACTCTGCATCATGAAAATAAATAAATGAAGAAACGCAAAACACTGTTTCTGCTTCTTTCCTCATGATTTGTGTCAGTGTGTCTAATTGTGAAGTCTTCAGATCAAATGTCACAACTGTCCTGATACATCAAAACAAATTAGCATTTTTCAAAAAACTTGAAACACTCTTTTCAAGTGTCCTCCGCGTGACAAAATCATCAGCAGCAACGTAGTCTCTATAGTTGAAGAGTGAAAACCATCTATAAAAACTCATGTTGACTGAATTTTTTTTACATGTCTGTCTGTGTGTGTGTGTGTGTATATATATATGCATACATGTATATCAAACAATATATGTTTTAATGCTAGTGTTGTTTTTATTGTGATATGTCATGTTGTTTTTCTTATTCATATGTTTAATTAGAAATTTGAAAATAGGTATATTTGTCTGACTTCACTTTAAATATTAGCCTCCTGTTGCAGCAGGTTATGTACCAGTTTGAACTTTGTTTGTAAACTCAGATGAGCAGATTAGCTTCAAACTACCGCTCCTCTGTGGTGAATAGATTAGCTGATGGGCAGAATTTCAGTGTCAACTATTTAATTTGCAATATAATTATTGTAATTGTCTCAGATAATAAATAATGCTAAACAGAATGTTCACAGAACATAAAGTAACATCTACTTCAACAACATTTTCAAAAACATAGTTTAGAAATAAAGCAATGCACATCACGTAATGAGGGAGCATGGAATTAAAATAATTATTATAATAATAATAATTATTATTAAAATATTTTTAAAGAAAACTGAACAGATAAAGAAACTAAAACTGTTGCTAGAATTTTTTCTGTTAATGTATTGAACCACAAGTTGTGAAGAAGGTATATATGTATAGGTAAGTATGCATGTGTGTATGCATACATATATGTATTTAGAATTATTATAGTGTATGTATATGACATTATGTTGTTTTTGTTAAATATACAAGACAGCTTGTAGATACCATGTAGTATATGTTGGCTACTGTTTGGTCAGTACTTCTGTGAAGTCATTCATCTATAGTTAGATTATAACAGCAATCACCTGTCTCTACTTTTCATCAGCCCTGTTTTTCCTATCTAAGAACACAGTGTAGTATGATGTGTGTAGTGTATTATAATCACAAGTATACCATATATTAAATTTGCTATTTATTTTATTTGTTTTTGAGAGCAATGCATAGAGACTCTGAACAAATTTGATGTTCTTCTCTTGTGCTGCAGCTCTCTAGTGGTACTGTCTTCCAAGGGCGGACACCACCACGGCCAGGAACTTCTGGAAAGCGGCTTGCACTTCACCACTGAAGGCTGAACCCATCTGAGCAGCGAGCACGATGGTCAGGCAGTCGGCCAGCAGCTGCAACACAACACGACATGAAGGGTGAGGACGCTTCTCTGTCAAACACACTCAACACATTTAGACAACAACAGGTCCACAGTCTTCTCTACCCTGAAGTTGTCAGGATCCACGTGCAGTTTCTCAGAGTGCAGCACACTCAGGTCAGCGTAGGCCTCCTTGATGCTGTCCATGTTCTTCATGGCCCGGTCCAGCCCGTGCAGGATGGTCGTTCCATGTTTTGCAACTAACGGGTTGGAGGCGATGGCAGCGGCATTGTAGAGGTTTCCAAAGTTGCCAAAGTACCTCTGAGTCCAGGGGTAGACCACCAGACACCTGAGGAAACATGTCAGCCAAACATATTAGTTACAGGCTCAGATCAACACATGTACCAAGAGCCAAGAAAAAGAACATTTATGCACATGATCACGTTTCTAAAAATGAAGTGTCACCTGCAAAGAGCAGCAGGGCCCACGTCCTCATATTTAATCTTGGAGAAGATGTCCTGGATGGTGGCACGCTCAAAGTCTGTCCATTCAACCATGGTGTCGGTTCTAGGTTTTCAGTAAATCCTGTTCTCACTGGCACCACATGCAGCTTATAAAGAAACATGCCTCCAGGTCCATAGCCAGTGATTGGATGAGGCTGCTGGGTGGGACCAAGTGTTATGGGTATGAAAAAATGAAAAGATAAGAGTCTATCTGCACCACTTAGATTGCCTCCAAGGAAATAATTCAAGTTGTGTGTAACACCCTGTGGCCCCACAGAGATAGTCAGCAATTCTAAATAACTGAAAAGAGCCACAAAGATTCTTGAACAGATGGTTACTCATGCAAATGGCTCTTAAAGGGATTCATGGTGAAAAAAATAAATCCAGTCTCTTCAGAGATGATGATTATTCTAATTATTATTTCCTCTTTGTGTCTCCATCAAATGAAGATATAGAGACATATAGTCATAGTTTGATTTCCAAACTATAAAATAGTGTATAATCAGTGAGTCCATCTCATCAAAGCGATAGATATCCAGCACCATGGACAGCACCTCCATCCAGGACAGAGTGGTCTGAACATTTAATTGAATATTAATCACATGAGATCAAAGACTGATGTTGAATGATCAGCTGGAGTGAACAGACAGAACAGACTGTGGAACAGGCAGCAGACGTTTCCACTGACACATTTCAGCTTTATCTCAGCTCAGCATGCTGCCTATTTTAGCTCTGCTTCAAAACATGATGTGAAAAAACTGACATAGACCTCATTCAGTGTTGGTGTCATAAGAACTGTAAAAAACAGATTGTCTCCTCCCTGACACCTGGAGTCCTTCGCTGTTAGTGGCTGTCTATCATTACTGCAGGAGATTGTGTCATTTGGGGACAAGTGATGGGGGTTGCAGATTGCCCCATGTCAAGTTCTCTGTTTATCTCTTGGGGGCTGGACCCTATGCTCCATATCTTGGAGGTGGTCCAGGGTGTGCCCACACTCTGTTTAAGGTTTAAAACCTCCACACTCGGCGGATTGGAGCATTCAGCGAGTCTCAAGCTTCCGACAAGATGACAACTCTCACTCCCAAAGACAAGGATACGGTCAGGGCCTTCTGGGCCAAGATCTCTTCAAAGTCACAGGACATTGGTGCTGATGCTCTGAACAGGTAAATATGAGCCAAACACTGACTGATGGAACCTGGCTGAACTCTGAGTGATTCATTTTCTTTCCTGTCTTTGTTTTAAACCCAGGATGCTGATCGTGTACCCACAGACCAAGACTTACTTCTCCCACTGGAAGGACCTGAGCCCCGGCTCAGCTCAGGTGCTGAAGCACGGAAAGACCGTCATGGGGGGAGTTGAATATGCTGTGACCCAACTGGACGACCTGAAAGCAGGTCTTCTGAACCTCAGTGAGCTGCACGCCTTCACCCTGAGAGTGGACCCTGCTAACTTCAAGGTACATGACTGTGTCATTCATAAGAAGCAGCTGTGACTCTGGACTCTGGTTATTGTTGTATCACGTAATATGTGTGATATTTATTTTCACAGATCCTCTCCCACAACATCCTTGTGGTCATGGCCATCATGTTCCCAGATGATTTCACCCCTGAGGTCCATGTGGCTATGGACAAGTTCCTGGCTGCTGTGGCTCTGGCTCTGGCTGAGAAATACAGATAAACAGTAGTAGGAGGTGACAGAGTCTGCAGCCTCAGCTCACTCTGCATCATGAAAATAAATAAATGAAGAAACGCAAAACACTGTTTCTGCTTCTTTCCTCATGATTTGTGTCAGTGTGTCTAATTGTGAAGTCTTCAGATCAACAAGTCAAAACTGTTCTGATACATCAAAACAAATAAGCATTTTTCAAAAAACTTGAAACACTCTTTTCAAGTGTCCTCCGCGTGACAAAATCATCAGCAGCAACATAGTCTCTATAGTTGAAGAGTGAAAACCATCTATAAAAACTCATGTTGACTGAATTTTTTTTACATGTCTGTCTGTGTGTGTGTGTGTGTATATATATATATGCATACATGTATATCAAACAATATATGTTTTAATGCTAGTGTTGTTTTTATTGTGATATGTCATGTTGTTTTTCTTATTCATATGTTTAATTAGAAATTTGAAAATAGGTATATTTGTCTGACTTCACTTTAAATATTAGCCTCCTGTTGCAGCAGGTTATGTACCAGTTTGAACTTTGTTTGTAAACTCAGATGAGCAGATTAGCTTCAAACTACCGCTCCTCTGTGGTGAATAGATTAGCTGATGGGCAGAATTTCAGTGTCAACTATTTAATTTGCGATATAATTATTGTAATTGTCTCAGATAATAAATAATGCTAAACAGAATGTTCACAGAACATAAAGTAACATCTACTTCAACAACATTTTCAAAAACATAGTTTAGAAATAAAGCAATGCACATCACGTAATGAGGGAGCATGGAATTAAAATAATAATAATAATAATAATAATAATTATTATTAAAATATTTTTAAAGAAAACTGAACAGATAAAGAAACTAAAACTGTTGCTAGAATTTTTTCTGTTAATGTATTGAACCACAAGTTGTGAAGAAGGTATATATGTATAGGTAAGTATGCATGTGTGTATGCATACATATATGTATTTAGAATTATTATAGTGTATGTATATGACATTATGTTGTTTTTGTTAAATATACAAGACAGCTTGTAGATACCATGTAGTATATGTTGGCTACTGTTTGGTCAGTACTTCTGTGAAGTCATTCATCTATAGTTAGATTATAACAGCAATCACCTGTCTCTACTTTTCATCAGCCCTGTTTTTCCTATCTAAGAACACAGTGTAGTATGATGTGTGTAGTGTATTATAATCACAAGTATACCATATATTAAATTTGCTATTTATTTTATTTGTTTTTGAGAGCAATGCATAGAGACTCTGAACAAATTTGATGTTCTTCTCTTGTGCTGCAGCCCTCTAGTGGTACTGTCTTCCAAGGGCGGACACCACCACGGCCAGGAACTTCTGGAAAGCGGCTTGCACTTCACCACTGAAGGCTGAACCCATCTGAGCAGCGAGCACGATGGTCAGGCAGTCGGCCAGCAGCTGCAACACAACACGACATGAAGGGTGAGGACGCTTCTCTGTCAAACACACTCAACACATTTAGACAACAACAGGTCCACAGTCTTCTCTACCTTGAAGTTGTCAGGATCCACGTGCAGTTTCTCAGAGTGCAGCACACTCAGGTCGTTGTAGGTCTCCTTGATGCTGTCCATGTTCTTCATGGCCCGTTCCAGACCACCGATGATCGTTGTTCCGTGTTTTGCAACTAACGGGTTGGAGGCGATGGCAGCGGCATTGTAGAGGTTTCCAAAGTTGCCAAAGTACCTCTGAGTCCAGGGGTAGACCACCAGACACCTGAGGAAATATGTCAGCCAAACATATTAGTTACAGGCTCAGATCAACACATGTACCAAGAGCCAAGAAAAAGAACATTTATGCACATGATCATGTTTCTAAAAATGAAGTGTCACCTGCAAAGAGCAGCAGGGCCCACGTCGTCATATTTAATCTTGGAGAAGATGTCCTGGATGGTGTCGCGCTCAAAGTCTGTCCATTCAACCATGGTGTCGGTTCTAGGTTTTCAGTAAATCCTGTTCTCACTGGCACCACATGCAGCTTATAAAGAAACATGCCTCCAGGTCCAGAGCCAGTGATTGGATGAGGCTGCTGGGTGGGACCAAGTGTTGTGCGTTTGAAACAATGAAAAGATAAGAGTCTATCTGCAACACTTAGATTGTCTTCAAGGAAAAAGTTAAAGTTGTGTGTAACACCCTGTGGCCCCACAGAGATAGTCAGCAATTCTAAATAACTGAAAAGAGCCACAAAGATTCTTAAACAGATGGTCACTCACGCAAATGGCTCTTTAAGGGATTCATGAAGGAAAATGCATCCTGTCTCTTCTGAGGATTATTTCCTTTTTGTGTCTCCACCAAATAAAGATATAGTGACATAGTCACAGTTTGATTTTTGCACCATAAAATAAAGTGTAATCCGTGAACATGAGTTCCAGCTCATTAGAGCGCTAGACATCCAGCACCATGGACAGCTTCCCCTTACTGGGGAAGATGATCAGCACCTCGGATAGTGGTCTGAACATTTAATTGATAATTGATTTTGAATGATCAGCTGGAGTGAACAGAGACAACTGCTCAGCTCAGCATACAGCCTATTTTTAGCTCAGCCTCAAAAACCTGAATTCAAAAGGATCAGAGTAGAGACATCTCATCACAAACATGACCACAGCTCTCTTTAATATTGTTCAACCATTTGTTGGAACTGCATCGTAAGACCTGTTCAGTGTGATGTAGAAACAGTGATTTTACTTCAACCTCCTTTCATATTCAGCAACTTGTAAAGAGGATTATCAGATGTATAATTATATAATCAGAAATAAAATGTTCATCATAGACATCTTATGAACTGAATTAAACAAAAGATTAGAAATGTGTTTTCAACTTGCTGAATGAACTGATGTGAAATATAAACAAGGAATGAGGAAAAAAAGCTGGGTGGATAGAAAAAACGAATTAATTCTGATTCTAATAATATTTACTAATTGAATCATTTATTAAAATGCATTTGCCATTTTTGGTAATAAAGGCCTTGGTGATAAAGGATAAAGGTAATTGTGCTTTTAAAATCTCTATTATTATTATTATTATTATTATTAAAGACAATAATAATTATAGCTTATCATATTTGACTTTTGTAGTCTAAATATATGATGAATCCTATAGATTCATATAAATATACAGGGTAACTAAACAGTGCCTGACTATATGTCTATGTTCATTAATCAATAGTGTGTTTGTTATGGACAACGTCTCCTCCCTGACACCTGGAGTCCTTCACTCTGTTAGTGGTTGTCTTTCCAAAGCAGACTATCATGACGGCAGGAGATGTGTGATATTGGGGAGAAGCAAAGGGGGCTTCAGTGCCCCCCATGTTAAGATCTCTGTTTATCTCTTGGGGGCTGGACCCTGTGCTCCATATCTTGGAGGTGGTCCAGGGTGTGCCCACACTCAGTTTAAAGTTTAAAACCTCCACACTCGGCTGATCGGAGCATTGAGCGAGTCTCAAGCTTCCGACAAGATGACGACTCTCACTCCTAAGGACAAGGATACGATCAAGGCCTTCTGGGCCAAGATCTCTTCAAAGTCACAGGACATCGGTGCTGATGCTCTGAACAGGTAAATATGAGCCAAACACTGACTGATGGAACCTGGCTGAACTCTGAGTGATTCATTTTCTTTCCTGTCTTTGTTTTAAACCCAGGATGCTGATCGTGTACCCACAGACCAAGACTTACTTCTCCCACTGGAAGGACCTGAGCCCCGGCTCAGCTCAGGTGCTGAAGCACGGAAAGACCGTCATGGGGGGAGTTGAATATGCTGTGACCCAACTGGACGACCTGAAAGCAGGTCTTCTGAACCTCAGTGAGCTGCACGCCTTCACCCTGAGAGTGGACCCTGCTAACTTCAAGGTACATGACTGTGTCATTCATAAGAAGCAGCTGTGACTCTGGACTCTGGTTATTGTTGTATCACGTAATATGTGTGATATTTATTTTCACAGATCCTCTCCCACAACATCCTTGTGGTCATGGCCATCGTGTTCCCAGATGATTTCACCCCTGAGGTTCATGTGGCTATGGACAAGTTCCTGGCTGCTGTGGCTCTGGCTCTGGCTGAGAAATACAGATAAACAGCAGTAGGAGGTGACAGAGTCTGCAGCCTCAGCTCACTGAAGAAACGCAAAACACTGTTTCTGCTTCTTTCTTCATGATTTGTGTCAGTAGGTTTTATTGTGAAGTCATCAGAACTGTTCTGATACAACAAAGACAAAAAAGTCACAAAGATGAAATAAAAACAAAACAAAACATCGGCTTCCTTGATTTTGTACAAATTAAGCCAATTACAATTTTTTATTTTAGTAAGGAGCAATTCCATTGTTTTGGTCCTTAATCCCATTGTTCTATTTCAATTTGATATTTTCAGCAGAATTCAAGTGTTTGTGTGTGTTGCCCTGCCTGGTGACCAGTTTCAATCCAGGCCTGTTTAAAAGTAACATAATGATTCAACGGCTTTTAAAACAGTATATTCGCCGGAAATAAACAAAAGGACACTGCATTTTTTTTTATGTTTGTCATTTTATTGAACAAGCCCCACATACATAAAGACAGTGTTGACACTGTGGGACGCACAGGCGTCAGTGGGTGCTGCTGCCTGGCTCCAGATTTAGCGGTACTTCTCAGACAGAGCCCAGGCCAAGCAGTTCAGGAACTTGTCGAAGGAGACATGGACCTCTGCGGTGAAGTCGTTGGGGAAGTACATGGCCATGACCAGGATGATGTTGTGGGACAGGATCTGAGTTGTGCAAGAAACACATGGTTAGATGAAGTCCAACATTAAAACCCTGAATGGGAGACAACCCAGACAGAACATGTAGGCTCTAATTTCCCATCATTTGAATCTAATCTTGACAGAATTTGACAGAGATGTCTTTCTGTTATGCTCTCACCTTGAAGTTGGAGGGATCCACTCGGAGCTTGAAGGCATGCAGCTCACTGAGGCTGCACATGGCCCCGGTAAGATCATCAATGTTTTTCACAGCCATGCCCACGGCGGCCATGATGACACCTCCGTGTTTCCTCACCTGAGGGTGCTGAGGATTCAGAGTACCTTCCCATTCTGAGAAGTAGGTCTTGGTCTGAGGGCTGGATACCAACATCCTATAAAGGACATAAACAGAAATCACAATGAGTTGTGCCTTTGGTATGATTGTTCGGTTGGACTTAATTAGCCGTGGATCTCATACCTGCCCAGAGCCTCGGCGCCGATATCTGCAGCCTTCGCCTCAGCTTTGGCCCACAAGGCTCTCACCATGCCCTTGTCTTTCCCAGAGAGACTCATGTCTGCCTTTGGTTTTCAGGGAGTCAGAGTGAATGTTGATCATAAGATGCTGTGGTGGAGGGTTTTGTCATAGTGACTTTATATCAAACCAAACAGCGCCACGCCCGCGGATCAATTCCAAACCACACCTCCGATAAAGAAACTGCTCGACGTTTTCATTGCCAGTTGGTATTTGATAAACAAATTAAAGTTACCCCTCCCTGTTACTCAAAAGCTGCCAAGAAAGTGAAAAAGTTTAGACTTTACATTCATGAACATTTGAAAAGACTCAGTCAAATGAGAAATATGCCAAAACACTTAAAGTCATTTTTAAGTTAAATCAAAATAATGTGGGAAAAGAAAATTATTATTATTTGTTTGTATATATATGTACAGGATATATGTACATACCCATTAAATATGTCTATACATGTAGATGTTTCAGTTCAACAGGATAGGATATAAATTAAATTTGTACAGATAATAATATGTAATATATTTTGTGTACAGAACTGTGTGTACATATATTTCTAATGTATTTTTCTTCTATTAACATAACGTAGTAAAACATATCACAATTATATTTACATTATGATTGCACTTAGGCATTCTATTGTGCATAGGTATTGAAACTATTTAACTATGGTTAGAACGAAGCCGTGGCAGCTCTCTCCCTGTTCACTGCAGCGCAATCTTACACCAAAACTACTCCAAGATCATCCTGCCGCTGAAGCACTTTAATGCAACAACAATTAAAAATGATTAGGCTTCACCATTCATGTAAGTGGAATATCTTGCAACAGTTGAAACCTCAACTGACCAACAACAATTACGTATGAATCGGCTTTTCATATCTTGGGTATACTATCTTTTCAAACATTTTATTTTTTTTCCAAGTAACGTCACTCTCCTCCGTTACCCGTCGATCGTTGCCAGTTTGGCACGGCACTGGTGCACGTCATTAATCTCTGAATGCATCTTGTCTAATCAGATGTCTGCCGTGCCAAGGGGTGGAACTAGCCGTCATGAATAAAACCTGAAGTCCCGCACATTCATGCACAGACAATAAAGGCTCGAGTTCAGAAAGACAGTTTGATTCTAATTTGTGAGATTTTCACACAGGCACCATGGTCGAGTGGACACCTGCTGAGCGCGCCGCCATTACTTCCCTGTGGGGGAAAATCGATGTGGGGGACATTGGTCCCAAGGCTCTCACCAGGTAATCTGCCTTTCTGTTCAGCCCTTTGTAACTTATTATAGTCATTTTTTTTAGTATCATTTGTTAGTATTATATTATGCTCCTATTTGTGGAGCTTATATCTACACATTCTACACGTTCTGGTGAGTCACTGATTTTTGCATTTATTATTTCAGGCTTTTGATTGTATATCCGTGGACTCAGAGACACTTCTCTGACTTTGGCAACCTGTCCACCAACGCTGCCATCCTGGGAAATGACAAAGTTGCCAAGCATGGGAAGACAGTGATGGGAGGGCTGGAAAGAGCTGTGAAGAACATGGACAGCATTAAGAAGGCCTACACCGAACTGAGCACGAAGCACTCTGAGCTGCTCCATGTGGATCCTGATAACTTCAGGGTGGGGACCATCTCTAACTGTACCTGCACTCTAACTGGTCTTTTATTAGCTCCATTAATGCATCCCTGTCTTCCTGTTTCCCCCACAGCTTCTTGCTGAGTGCATCAGTGTGTGCGTGGCTGCCAAGTTTGGCCCCTCAGTCTTCACCGCTGAGGCCCAGGAGGCCTGGCAGAAGTTCTTGGCTGTGGTTGTGTCTGCCCTGGGCAGGCAGTACCACTGAGGCTCAGGAGATGAAGGTCCAATGAAATAATGTGTAGCAGTTCTTCAAGTGCTGAAATGTCTCTTCCTTCCGCCTTGTAATAGCAGTAACTGCCCAACACAAGCAATAAAACCCAATTTTAATGCATTTCTTGTGTTTGTGATCATTTGCAAAAGTCAAAAACAATATCTTTATTGTTTCTATAGTAATTACAATTCATTTCTACAAAAGGTAAACCAAGCAAATAATGGAATGAACTGTGGGCACTTTTGTGCCTGAAGTCAATTTAGTGAAATGTTTGTGGTGAAGGTGAAGATACGAAAGTGACATGAATAATGCTTGATAAAAGACTCAGTTATTACAAACATATTTAATAAAGCAGGTTCGCACCACTTGTCAGTTAAATTAAAATAATATCATTTAAATGTGATCAAAATATATTAGGTTAAAGTCTGATCATGTGTTTTCATCATCCAGAGCTACACCAGTACTGACACAAGCCAAAAAATATAACACGCTTAAAATGAAATGAATACATTTTCTTTTAAAAAGCCGATGGCAGCTGGGAGGAATGTATCTCTGTGTGTTTTCATCCTGCAGATGGCTATAGGGTCAGCGTGGGTGAAGTCATTCACTGTTGTGCCTGAAAATGTTGCTTTTTCAAAAAGACATGTCACCTACACCCAGTTCATAAATGGCCTTCAAACTCAACATTCGCTTAACAAATTGTTTTAAAATTTAAAAAATCTAATCAGTATCCACAACACTTCTGTTTGTCAGCTGGTAAATCCTCACTCACTGAATCCTGAAAACCACACAAGCATTACATGTTTTGTTTATTTCAGCCTTTAGATAGTAAAAATACAAATGCCGTGGCATCGGGTCACTTGAGGACAAGAAATAAGTTATAGTCTCTGGGCCAAACATTACGAGGCAACTCTGGAGATATTTGGGTGTCTTGATGGTTTATTTGGGTGGAGGCGGCCTTGAATATTCAGATAATGAAGACTTAGTTTAATCTAAGTTCAGCAGCTTCTGGAAACAGACTGGTGACCAAGGGCATCTGAAAAGTTGACGATTAAGGTTTTGGTGAGAAACATTTTTATTGTCAGGGACCTTAGATTTAACAATTGAATCCAAATATATCTGTGACTGACCATCTTCATCATCCTCCAGTGCAATCCGCTGACCTCAGACGCCCTCTTACTCTTTTTATTATTGATGACACAGAGGCCATGGTGAGGTGGACAGAGCAGGAGCGCAGCACGGTCAGAGCTGTTTGGAAACAAGTTGATATCGACCAGGTTGGATCAGAAGCTTTTGCAAGGTAGTTTTTTTAGTGCAGAATACATGAAAAAGGTGTGTACTTTATTGACTGCACACGTTTGAATATTATTTCTTTGTTTGGAATGGCAAGATTTGCATTTCTTATATTTGTTACCTTTTAAATTCCAAGTTGCTGTTTTTTGTTATATATGTGTTATGAGTTATTTTTAAAACTATGGTTTTCCTTATTTCAGATTCTAACATATTAGCGAACTAAACAGAAAAGTAGTATTTCTTATATAGTAATACTAAAATAATAGGTGTGTTCCTTGTGTTGACAGAGTTTTGATTGTGTACCCCTGGACAGAACGTTATTTTGGCTCATTCGGAGAAATCTTCACCCCCTCTGCTGTTTTGAACAATGCCAAAGTTGCAGCTCACGGCAGAGTGGTGCTGAGGACACTGGATGCAGCCGTGAAGGACATGGACAACATTAAAGACACATATGCTGCGCTGAGCCGCCAGCACTGTGAACAACTCCATGTGGATCCTGATAACTTCAGAGTCAGTCTATTACACATACTTAGCCAATGTACATGAGACACACACAGATTTGTGACACATTGTGGTTTCGTTTCCAGCTCCTGGCGGACTGCATCACCATCACCGTCGCCTGCAAACTCAGGAGCGCCCTGGACCCTCAGGCCCAGGCGACCTGGCAGAAGTTTCTGTCTGCTGTGGTAGACGCACTGGGGAGTCAGTACAACTGAAGAGCTGAGTTACACGTACACAAATAAATGATACTTGTATTCAGACACCTAGTGTGTTCAATTAGTGTCCTGTGTGACAGGGTTCACTCACCATTTCAATTTTTCTTCAACATGCGTTCAAAATGTATTCAAGATGCACACACACACACACGTCTGTATATTATGTGTATTATAAAGTGCATCTCAGACAGCATAAGAGCTTTTCATGTTTCTCATCTTCATCTTCTAACATTTTAAATACCTAAATAAGTAGATAACCAATTAATTTATAGGTGTGTGTGTGTGTGTGTGTGTGTGTGTGTGTGTGGGTTGCAATGGTTTCCCCACTGGAGTATATTTACAACAGATGAGTCATCATAAACAATCCCAGGGATAAAGGGATGTCCTTAAAGTAGAGATGCAGTGAAGAGGAGGTGGACAGACGGTGAGACTGCAGTTTTATTGTCTTTTGGGAAAATGATAACAAAAGTAGTTTCATAACCACAAGTCTTGTTTTCTTTACTGAAGCACACGAGCAAGCTTTACAAAACAAGCCTCCTATGAACGAACTGAATGCACAGTCGTGGGCTGTCCTCTAGTGGTGGCTGCTGGGGCACAGTGAAAGACATGCTGAGAACTTGACTGACAATGAGGTAGTGCTCCTACAATGATGCCGGAAAACAGTTTACGGTTCCACTAGAGGGCGCTGCAGCACTGGCATGTAAGGTCAAGTTGCTGGCATGAACAATAGAATCCTGCATCTGATTACTTATAGGTGTAATATTGGTGCCAGAGCTCCTGGTGTTTAATTCTGTTGTTATATTTGGACCCAGTTTCGAACTGTCACTGAAGGGGCCAACAACCAACTGTGTGAGAATAATTTTCTATCTATGCAACTTCCATGTTAGCTCTAATATGCAATACTAAACTGTTTTTTTTAATTTTTTTGTTGTGTTTTAATTTTATTTTTACTGCCGTTAGACAATACATTTCATGGATTAGCTTTTCTGTATGGTGTTAGTTAAAAAAAAATAAAAAATTACCGATCAGACATGCAGACCACATGGAGTTAGTTTATTCTTTAAGTTAGTTTAGCTTAACCCTAACTTTCCAAACTCACTCTTGTTTCCCTACATGCTATATATAATTATATGAGGGAGTGTATGTGTATAACACGGCAACTCCTACTACTGATAATCATAACATTTAGAAATAAATACTGATATTAATCATCATCCTGATCAAATTTTATTTTATTTATGATGTGAAAGTGAGAGAGAGAATGACAGACAATGAGGAGGAGACCAACATTTGCATATTTCAAGTGTACTTGCTTTATTTACCAATGCCATTTAGACCACTTAGACGGCTGTGCAGACATATTTGTCAACAAGCTGTAGCTGCTCACTGCAGTTTAACGGTATCTCTCGGACAGAGCCAGAGCCAAGTTCTGCAGGAACTTGTCCACAGAGGTGTGCACCTCTGCAGTGAAGTCGCTGGGGAAGTACATGGCAATGCACAGGATGATGTTGTGGGCCAGAATCTGTAGATGTGTAAAGAGAATTCAGCAACAAGTGAAAAAAAACCTCTTGTAAAAACTATCTTGAATCTCAAACTTTGTCTGTGTTCTTTGTAGTCGAGACTATACCTTGAAGTTGGCAGGGTCCACTCTGAGCTTGAAGGCGTGCAGCTCGCTGAGTCTGGAGACGGCTCCAGAAAGATCATCAATTTTCAACACTGCATCTCCAACAGCATCCATGATGACACCTCCATGCTTCTTCACCTGTGTAGATTCAGGACTCAGGTCGGCCCAGTGGGAGAAGTAGGTCTTAGTCTGTGGGGAAACAACCAGCATCCTGCCAGACAGGGATCAAATGCATCAATAAAACTAGCATGTATATTTAAAAAACAGACGATAAATTACAGAAGAATTGTACCTGCCCAGAGCCTCAGCTCCAATTTCACCAGACCTCGGGGCCACCTTTTGCCAGAGGGTCTTCACCACAGCCTTGTCTTTCCCAGAGAGACTCATGTTTGCCTTTTCTTCAAGTTTTCACCAGAGAAAAAAATGACTCATGACAACGCTGCCAACTGTCTTTTTTATATCAAAGTGCACCGTACCCTTCGATTCAGACCACACCTCAATCGAAGATATTGATAGAGTTTCCAAAGAATTTGGAGATAAAAGTCAGAACTCCCTTCTGTTTTGCCATTTGACTTTTATATTATGATATCACTTAAAATGTAATAGATATGAAGTAGTCTGCACATCTACTTTAAAAACTGGAATTTATGAATTTCATTGAACTAGTAATTTCAAGCTCTGTTGAATAAAGGCTCAGTTATTTTCTTTTCAACATAAAAATTGATCTCTGTGAATGTTATATTGAACTTACGGCTTTAAACAAGAACACGGAAACCTGATCAGACCTTGTCTGTGAGCAGTCTCTGCTGTCATTGAGATAAACACAAATAAAGGAGAGATAGAAATAAGGACAATGATCAAACATTCCAACAAAGATGAGTTTTTGCAGCAAATTGAAAATAACCTGCAATCCTCTTGTAGCCCATGATTTACATGTTACAGGAACATCTTTCATGATAATAAACAACAAAAAAGAGAGAGGATAAAAGGAAACTAACACATGTTATTAAGGGACATTGAATCATTATTGCATTAACATGATAAAAATATTTAAAATATAAAATAAAATTAACCGGCATGCTTTGAGTTGTTTATTGAAAATTTCATTTTTTTTTTTCAATGTGTCAGCCTGGCAATCCATTTTTTTTTTTTTATTATTTGTTTTATCAGTTTATTCCAGGCAGAGCTCCCCTGCAGGTGACAACCCAACTTCTCCTCAACTCCAGACCAATCAATTGCTTCCAGGCCTAAAAGGTGTGGCACTGCGTAATTAATAAAAACCCAAAGGTTTCTGATCAGAGCTTATCTCTTTTTTTCTCTGCAGAAAAAGCTTGAGTTGACCTTAACTTCGTCGCCATGGTCGAGTGGACAACTGCTGAGCGCGCCGCAATCATTTCCCTGTGGGGGAAAATCGATGTGGGGGAGATTGGCCCCAAGGCTCTGACCAGGTAATCTACACATGCACGTTGATGTACACGTAGCTAAATGTGTTTCTTTCTGTCCAGCCCTTTGTAACTTATTATAGAGATTAAGTCATTTTTAGTATTTTTGCTGTGTATTATTACAATAAGTATTAATTATAATTATAATTTGTAGTATTATTTCTTAGTATTATGTTATGTTCGTTTTTGTGGAGCTTGTATTTACACATTGTTGTTCTAGTGAGTCATTGATTTTTTTGCATTTATTATTTCAGGCTTTTGATTGTATATCCGTGGACTCAGAGACACTTCTCTGAATTTGGCAACCTGTCCACCAACGCAGCCATCCTGGGAAATGACAAAGTTGCCAAGCATGGGAAGACAGTGATGGGTGGGCTGGAAAGAGCTGTGAAGAACATGGACAGCATTAAGAAGGCCTACACCGAACTGAGCACGAAGCACTCTGAGCTGCTCCATGTGGATCCTGATAACTTCAGGGTGGGGACCATCTCTAACTGTACCTGCACTCTAACTGGTCTTTTATTAGCTCCATTAATGCATCCCTGTCTTCCTGTTTCCCCCACAGCTTCTTGCTGAGTGCATCAGTGTGTGCGTGGCTGCCAAGTTTGGCCCCTCAGTCTTCACCGCTGAGGTCCAGGAGGCCTGGCAGAAGTTCCTGGCTGTGGTTGTGTCTGCCCTGGGCAGGCAGTACCACTGAGGCTCAGGAGATGTATTCTCTCATGTCCTGCAGTGAAACCTTTCCCAAATGCATCAATAAAAGACAAATCAAAGGCAGTTATCTATGTGTGATCATTTATTCAGCCAAGAAAAAAGAACAGCGAAAACGATCCCTCATCTGTCACTTAGCAAAAACTCCTCTATCCTCAAGTCCATACAAATTATAAAGGCACAAAGCCAAATGTTTGTTTAATGCAGGAAGTAAATGAGGTCATATTATAATTCATAATTGACTTATTAAATGACTATTAAAAGGAAAACGATTGCATGTTATTTTGACATCTAGAAAACTGTGCAGTTTGATGGGCGTGGTCATCTTAAATAAATGATACCAGAGCATAACAATTCTGCATGATGAGGGCAATGGCTGGTAGCCAAACAGAAGCATTCTCCAAAACATAGCTGGACAGTCAGGTGTTTAGAATGAATCTAAGATGCTTTATTAATTTATAGGTGTTGTGGATGAGTAGGCTGAATTATAAGTGTTTACTCTCAATGTTTTGTATTCCTTATTATTTTTATATGGTTTTATTTATTTATAGAAATGTGGTTTATTGTGGTTGATTCTCATTTAAACGGGGGTAGGACCGTTATTTCTACGGCCTCTTGTTCCAGTCGAGCACTTTTCGAGGTGACACAAAACAACTTGAGGCACACACTGAGTTCCGCCCAGACTTCACATCGCGGCCTTAAAGTAGAAACAGCTGTAGTTCAGTGTCCGTGTGAGCTGTGCATTACAACAAGCTCTGCTTGTTAGTTCGCTGAGGTTCACTGTTCGCTGCTGACTTTGTTTTGTGTCGTTCGGCTAACGCCACGTTAGCTAGGATGCTAACACGATGCTAAACCCGTCAGCCGGTTTACCAGATGACCGCAAATCCATGTACAGCCGGTCGCAAAACAGCCTGTACAAAAGTGGCGACAAAACCAGCCCCATTAGCGTCATACTGGTGAGCTCTGGCAGCCGAGGGAACAAGCTCCTCTTCCGGTACCCTTTCCAGAGAGCAGCCCAGTGTCCGTCATCTCTCACAGGTAGGAGGGCGAACCATTAGCATCAACTAGCAGCTGTCAAAAAACCCCCACAAGACTCGGTGACACCAGAGGTTTTCGCTCACCTAGGCACACGTTTATAGGAGCTGGTTCTAGTGAGAGAAACACTCCACAGTCTGACAGTTGCGTACTGACTTTATGAATGTACACTAATCATTGCCCCAAAGTAAAAATCAATCAGATCAATAGTTCGATGTTCTTCTGTGGGTTCGGACTGTGCTGCTGGTACTGTTTGGTCTGGGTCCACAAGCTTTGCACAGTTGTTTTGTTGTATTAAAATCAATGATTTTTTTTCATGTGCTACTTTGTCCGTACACATCAAGATAAGTTAAACAAGTGAAAAACCCAATAAGATCTGACCCTGACCTCACAAGATAAATTACTAGACAATCATCTGAAAATGGCTGAACACGACTGAAAAGGCTGTGATATCCCATACTAAAGACCACTGAGTTTAACAGGAGGCTTCTCTTAGAGTTTCATGATGTCTTCAGGGTTCTGAACTTGAACTTTAAATAATGTAATTTGTTTCTCAGACTGGAATTTGACATGTTAACTTACACTGTTATTTCTGTCCATAAGCTAAACAGCGGAGTCCATATGCACTGAACACAACCGGGGATGGTCTTGAAGATCAGGATGGCGACTCAAGGTATGAGTTGGCTTTATGTAAGATATTTTTAAAAGCATTGCTACTGGATCGGCACTTGTCCAGGTATTGGAATCAGTATTAGGAAGTGGATAATTGATTTTTAGCACTTCAGCCCACGGTGTGGATACTCTGGCTCAACATCATGTTCATGTATTTTTTGTTGTTTGTCATCCAAAATGACAGTAACCCTTGAATGGTGGTTAACTGAAAGTTTGTTTGAATCCACATGCACATCAGCAGACTGACATCGCCGTATCACATGTCTGTTCGGATTGTTTTTAATGTCCATTTTATGCATCCAGCCCAATTGTTTGTTGTATTTTCCCTTTTGTTTGCTTTTTTGCTTCTTTTTTATGGCCCAATTCCCATTTCAGGGAGCAATCTCCACTAACTGATGAACAGTTGGTAGCAGGGTAAGACCAAACCATTCTAAACCACCTTTCCTCCACTTAGATCACCCCTGTCTTTTTTTTTTTACCCCCTTCTTTCCTAATTTGTGTCCTATATGGATCTTTCCCTCATCTCAAAGAAATCCTCGTAAATAGTTTGTAGCAGATCCAGTGAATCAGTGTGTGGTTAATTGGGATTTCAGTGTTGCTTTCCTCTGTACTGTGTGCCTCAATGAAGAGAATAAAATAAATAAATCCAGTATTTTATTGCACAATTACATGTTAAATAATTATAACCTGAATTTATACCAATTCATGTTATTTTAATTATCTACTTTTATATAAAGCAAAATGCAAATCAATCCAACTTCTTGTCAAATTGGGTATGAGAGGTAAGTCCCCAATAAGTTTTAATAATTTCATACTGAAAGTCATCGGCTTGATTTTCATCCCTTTGATTGCAGCATGAGTTATTCCAGTCAAACCAGCATGAGTCTTTCACATTCTATAAACATACAACAACTTCACCTTTTCTGCCAGGAGAGCTCTTCTGCTTTTCTCCTCTCCAGTAGCCACACAAGCTTTTTAAATTTATACTCTAACTGTCCAATTATATTACAGGCAGGTGCACTGTGAAACATGTAAACAAACTGAGCTAATTTAAACTTTCTCAGCTGTCCCAGCTGCCTCTGTGCTCTAACGTCTCTTCCCACCCTGCACACTTTCTCATGGAATCCGATCGCTCTTCTTTAAGGTTCTCTGACATCATCCTCGCCACCATCCTGGCCACCAAATCCGACATGTGTGGAAAGAAGTTTGAATTGAAGATAGACAATGTTCGGTTTGTGGGTCACCCAACTCTCCTCCAGCATCCACCCATCATTCAGGTACGAATAAAAGAGGCCTCCTGGAAATATGTAAGGTCATTCTTTAAGCTACTGTCAGTGAAACTGACAATTTAAACTTAGCCCACTGACAGTTTTCTCTTAGTTCTGAGTTTTAATGCTGTGTATTTATAAAGTCAGTTTTTTGTCAGTAGTCTCAAAACCTTTCACTAATCTCAAATATAGTTAATTAACTGCTGGATTATTGTCCTCTGTTGCATATCATTGTAATCGCACTGCTTTTATTCAACGTTTATGATAACTAATGCAGTCTACTACAGGTTATAGTTTACAACAATTCAGCTTGTTGTGAGAAATTTGAGGAAAGCGTTGTTTTAACTTTATTGTCATTTTAGAATTTACAATTTAAAGTACTGTTGAACTGCAATGCATTGCATGAACAGGTGTCATTTTTTTCTAGTCTATTGAGGAAATAATGGAAAATATCTCTTTAATAGGTTAATACAGTTCAGCTTAAACAGTACCCTGAAATTATTATACAGTTGAATTAAATGTAGTTTCAGTAAATTAATTTTTCTTATATTATTATAAACCTTGTTTACATTATGCTTCATTAGAAAATATGTCTTCTTTCAATGTAGGTTTCTAAAACAGATCCTTCACCAAAGAGAGAGATGCCCACAATGATCTTGTTTAATGTGGTGTTTGCACTAAGGGTAAGAAAAGACTTTATTTGTTATTGTTTAGATCATAGTGACATATTGATGCTGTGCTTGGTTCCGTAGAGAGCGCATAGGTCAACTCAAATAACATTGCAGAGTTTACAAGTTAATATTCTAATATTAAAAAACTTAATAAAAAAGTCATCTGAGTGTGGGTGTGCCCTGTTAATCTGTGTGGTGTGTGTGTGAGTGATAATATTCCACTATACTTTATCTGTGATATCCCTGGAACTCCTAGGGCGGTGGGGCCAAGGTATTATGCTTAATCATGCTGGCCTACAAGGCCCCGCCGGTTCCTGCCCATGCTGAGTCACTGGACCTTGTTAGTGTCAGTAAAGCATAGATGGGGGAAAAAAATGCACATTCATGTTTTGTTAGTGATATCTGCCTAGCAACTGAGGTGGTTGAACCCCTGTTGACCTTAGAAAATATACTACATATTAATATATGTTTTTCATATATATTTTTATCCTATTACACAAGTACCACCAGAGATATATCACATTTCAAAGCGATCAAAATTCTCCAAAAAAATTCATCAAAAACTTAAAAAGTTTCATGTAGTTTTAATTAACTTGCTACAGGCTGCAAACTCTCCATCACATGAATGTATGATTGAATGCATATTTGCTCCGTCTCGTCTTTGGCGTCTGCAGGCAAACGCTGACCCCTCGGTCATCAGCTGCATGCACAACCTGTCACGCCGAATTGCCATCGCTCTGCAGCACGAGGAGCGGCGCTGCCAGTACCTGACCAGAGAGGCCAAACTGATGCTGGCCGTCCAGGATGAGATCACTACCACGACTGAGAGTGAGACGCACACTCCTCACACGTGACATCAAATTTACTGCAGTGTTTTTTCATTATTGAACATTATATATTATGTGTGCGTGTGTGTGTGTGTATATTGTTTTTCTTTTCCTTGATGCCAGCGGATGGAAGCCCCCAGTCCCCATTTAGACAAATTCTTCCTAAATGTAAACTAGCCAGGGTCCTGAAGGAGGCATATGACAGGTGTGTGATTGGGCTTATTGTTGTATTGGTTTGTTTCACAATGTCTTCTCTCCCCTTTAATCTTCTCTTTCCATGTACATTACACATTGTCCACATAGCTGACTGATAATGAGGTTCACAGTCGCTCATTCATGTTTTGCAATATCTGTCCATAGTCTGGTATTTTCTGAAGGTTTTACTATAATAATTACATTTTGAATGGAAAATAATGATCTTATGTTTATTCATACACATTTGTTTTTTGTACATTTACTCAGGAAGTAATTATTGTCATCTGATGTTAATATTAATAATGATTTTTTTCAGCCTTTGTACAACTGGTGTTGTACGACTACATATTAACAACTGGCTGGAGGTGAGCTTCTGTTTACCCCACAAGATCCACAGGATTGGTGGCAACCACATCCCCCCAGAGGCATTAGAGTGCAGCCTTAAGGCCATAAGGTGTGTTATATACGCTTGCGTTTTTATCTCATCATCCTATTTGAACAGGACAAGACTAACTTGGATACTTGGAAACTTGGAAAACCAAGTATCCTGTGGTCACCATACTGCCCCCTATTGTTTCCACAGCTTTACTACCGTAGAGTTGTGATCAGCATCTGCTTCTCATTTACATTCCGGTATTTTGCAGCTGAATAAGAGCTGAATACATTTGTGCTCTGGGATTCACTTCACACAGTTTTCGGCTCATTGACTGGTACTAAAGGGGATTTCTACTGTGTCTTGTGTTGTTTGATCGTCCAGACCGTATCACGCTCTGTTGCTCCTGGAAAGTGAGAAGGCTCTGCTCAGTCAGCTTCCTCTGGACTGCTCGCCTGCAATGGTCCGTCTCATCAAGACCTGCTCAGCGGTGAAAAACCTGCAGCAGCTCGCGCAGGACGCTGACCTGGCCTTACTCCAGGTGCCGACTAGTCGCTCGTCACTACTGCTCTTTATAAAAAACATTTATGTATAATCTCAACAAATATTCGTTGCTGCATACAACGACTAAGCTCATTCAGTGATCACAAATAAACAATTCAATAATAAAGAACTAAACTAAAAAAATAATAAAAACTATACTAGTAAAGGAGCTTGCTCTTTTCGATGGTGTTTTATCACCATCTAGTGGAGAATGTGTATATTCAGTACATATTCACAGTGAAAAGTTGCAATGTTATTATCCTTCAATACCTTTTTTGTATTTTTGATGCTCATATGCAGTTGCTGTTATTTCACATCATTGATTGTGTTTTCATAATCAGATCTTTCAAATCGCTGCACACTTGGTTTACTGGGGCAAAGCGATCATCATATATCCACTGTGCGAGAACAACGTGTACATGCTGTCTCCTCATGCCAACATCTGCCTGTGAGTATCCTTGATATGTGTCCACTTTACTGGTTTCCACAAAACTAATGACATAGTGATAATATTTAATATATCTGTGCACCCTCCAAGCTTGACTCTATACACTGTCCTTCACAAGGCTATGGAAAATGTATTAAAAATGTTGTGGTCAAGCTCTGTGATGTGGAATAATGTTGTGTCTCTCCCTGGGCAGATACTCTCCGCTGGCTGAGCACTTTGCTCAGCAGTTTCCTGGTCATGATCTTCCGACCATGTTAGCCAAGTTCTCACTACCTGTCTCACTGGCTGAGTTCCGAAACCCCCTGGAGGCTCCTGCACAGGAGGTGCAATTATTGTGATGTGATAGAATAGACACGAGTCCCCAGTGAATCCACAGTATGTTTAGCGCTAATACCATAATGTAGGTGTCTTGTAAGGACGGGCCCTTCAGATGTTCATCTGTGACCCATCATCTTTTGACAGAGCATCAGTTTGACCATCAGGCATGAATTATAAATGCTAGAGGGACATCAGCTCCAGCGTCTGCAGCCTCCATTTTTTATGAGAACAAGATCAGAGCTGTGGTTATTTCTTCTGCCTCTATTTTGAGCTAGTGTGTTCCCCACAACTGAGTTAAAACGTATATGACCTGGTTGGGCACATGAGCGTGTTCAGCCTCACTTGTTTGATGTTTGTCCTCGACTCCACTTGTAAGGGCTATGCTTGACTTGTGATCTTTGCTGCTCTGCCCTTGACCAGGCCCAACTGATCCAGATGGTGGTGTGGATGCTTCAGCGCCGCCTCATGATCCAGCTGCACACTTATGTTTGCCTGCTGGTGCCGCCAAGCGAGGACGAGCCGGGGCTGAGGGAAGAAGACCCTCCGCTGGCCGCCAGAGTAGGAGGCCGAAGTCTCAGCACCCCTAGTGCTCTCAGCTTCGGTTCCCCGAGTATGTCCTCCTTCAGCTCTCAACTCTCCCACTGTCCCTACAGGTGTATCAAATGCATACTCCTTGACTGTGTGTCTGCTCTGTCTGTAGCCAGCAGCGATGATATGACCCTCACCAGTCCCAGTATGGACAACTCCAGTGCAGAGTTGCTACCTGGTGGAGACTCTCCATTAAATAAAAGGATGACGGAGACGCTGCTGGCCAGCCTGTCGGAGCATGAGCGGCAGGTTATTCTTAACATCCCTGCAGCACAAAACCCAGAGGATCTGCGAATGTTTGCCAGGTAACTAAACCTGAATAGACATAGACATATAATATATATATTTTATTCCTTTTGTATTAAAGGTTTGTACTCTTGCTTTATGGCAGCAAGATGAACAGATGGTTTATACACATAGGGAAGAATTGTATGAATAAGATATTTGTGAAATGATTTGGAAAATAAATTCTTTTAAATGCATTCAATTTTGAGAAATTTAATCGGAACTACCGCAGAGATAATTTACCAGCTGTTAGCTGAGAGGATTTTGGAATGAAGATGTGAAGGAAGCAACAATCAGTGATTCTGTCACCTTCTGTGAAAGTCTTGTCTGGTGGTTGATAGATGCAGTTAATGACGCACTCCTGCCCGTTGTGTTGACTGCTTTCAGGTTGCTGCATTATTTCCGGGGCCATCATCACCTGGAAGAGATTATGTACAATGAGAACATGAGGCGCTCGCAGCTCAAGACGCTGTTTGACAAGTTCCGCAGTGTCCTTGTGGTGACCAACCACGAGGATCCCATTATTTCAATCTTCCAGTCACCCATGGAATAGTGGCACGGAGACATTATCTGCTCTCGCTAACTGGAAATGATGAGCACTTAAAAGCCTGCTGTGCACACAGCAATATCAGAATACAAAGTGATTGCATTAACGTGTGCGGATTTACAAGGTGCAGAAAGTGTTTTAGCTTTATGAGCCAAATGTTTGTTTACAATATTAAATTATTTTGTATGTAACAGAAAATACCTCAAGTGTTCGCCGCAACTCTTTCAAAGATTGGTGTGGTGTTCTGTACTGACCAGAGGCACACGCAATAATCATCATTCCAGACCGCCAGATATCTCTTGCCAGGAATCCCAGAGGTCGAGAGAGAAAGACGGCAAGACTCTAAACATGAGAAGGTCTGTTTTTGCTTTGAGGGAAGCAGAGCGTTCCAAACATCTGTGAAACCACTGACAGGGGACTTGTCCAAGTATGTATGTTTATTAAAAAACACAGATGGAAGAAAGAGAGTACAGATGAGACACAGAACAGATTTTTACAGGCACTCTAAATCTGAATTTAGAATCTTACCTGATAATGGATTTTTTTCCATTTTGATCCTGTAAGAACTTAAAGATCAGGATGATGTTATGGCGTTGTGAGAGGAGATTTTTATTCTGCTTAAATGGTAAAGGGAACAGATGGGGAGTATTTCTCAGGAATCATCCTGTTAAGTCCTTTTGACGTTGTTCTGTCTTGTGTCAGGCTTCACATCTGAGCAGCCTGAATCATTTATTGCATTTCCAGACTGAGGCTGTCTCTCTGCTTCTTTATTCAATACACTGACACATGGGTGCCCTCGAAGGTAAAACCGCCATGGCTTCTTGGCCCATTCTCCATGGGACTCGATTCCAACACGTGGTGCTGAAACTATATCGTGAGGCTCGGTCAAACTTTTAGCAGCGTCCCTTTCCAGCCAGACCTCTGGATCCGAGGCCAGGTCTCGACAGTCAAAACAGCGTGGTATATCTAGAGCTTGGCACAGCTTCGAGGGCCCGTTGCAGAGCTCTTTGTCCTTGAGTTGTCGGGCACCCTCTTTGCGTCTGGCTGCCCTCAGTTGCCTCATGACGGACTGACCCTGGAGGGGCTCGATGGAGCGCAGCAACACAGCAGCACCCTCGCCTGAGACAAACCAAACAATATGGGTAAGTTGGCATAGCTCTATTTTGTCTGCTTCCTTTTGCCCTTTACCCACCGATAAAAGAAAATACACCCTGACAGTAGCAGCTCAATGTCACAATGATAAACACTAGGAAGAGAAGCAGTTCATGTATTTTTTTATTTTCAGCAGACATGGCTATCAAAGTGAACACTTTCAGTCATTTCCAGTTCGTAATATTTTTACCTTCACTGGACACATTCATGCAGAGGTAGATGCCATAAATGGGATACACATAAATTGTGCCTGGCTTCATGAACATGGCAGCGTTTCTCTTTGTGCGTTTGCCTCCGGCAGAGTGTGAGGCTTGGTCCTCTCCGCCGAGGTAGGCTTCAGTTTCCACTATTCTCCCTCGCAGCTCAGCGCCATCTGCACGCCTGCGGACCAGCACCTGCAGGGATAACCAATGAGGTAGGTTTTGTTTATACTCATCATTGATAAGTGAAAACAAAGATTTATCATCCATTTAGGGGAAAAAAAGGATAAAAGAAAGTAAAATCATGTTTCATGACAAAAGAACAAAACAGAAGAATTGTACGTTTTAGACAGACGGCCCCTGACCTGCTGGCTGTAAAGTGTGGCAGCGGCAGGAAGGACCAAAAAAAAAAAAAGAAGGAAAGAAGTTATGACTTGCAATTTATCTGGACCTGGATGTGTTTTATTGTTGTCTTGGG
This sequence comes from Pseudorhombus dupliciocellatus, assembly GCA_016785235.1. Lineage (NCBI taxonomy): Eukaryota > Metazoa > Chordata > Actinopteri > Pleuronectiformes > Paralichthyidae > Pseudorhombus > Pseudorhombus dupliciocellatus. The sequence goes on along the minus strand of JAFBJW010000210.1, from coordinate 34,217 downwards.
ATTTGTAAGCCCATTCAATTTATGGTTGACAGTGGCAGCATCTGTGTTACATCCAGCGGTCTGACAGGCCCCTGCGCTGTCCTCTTACCAGTACTCCACATGTTAAACCAGTATGGTGCACAGCATTCGATCCCCAGCTGTCACTCAGAGGACAACACGCAGGCCAGGTGTCAGTCACTCACCTTACCGAGGAATGCCTTAGCCAGGCTGATACAGGGCTGCTGGAAGAACTCCTGTCCCAGTCTGAGTGGCGGGTCCGTCCCAGCACAACCCTCTCTCCTCTTCTCCTCTTCCTCACACGTCTGCTTCTCACCTGTGTTTACCGCCAGCTTCCTTTTCCTGCCTGCCATGACGTCATCTGTAACCACTATAACCCCGCCGTCTCTCTGTAAATGTCAGCAACACGCTGATGTTGTTTCTGACCTGTCAATGATGAGAATGGGTGAGTGTTGTAGCAGTTAGCACCGGAGCTAGCACACAGGAAGTAAAGTGACTGTTTTGAATCTCTTAAAGGAGCCGCGCACCCTTTCTCCTGGAGCAGTCTTTCTTCTCTGTTTTTCTCTTGAATCATTGTTGTTTTATTACTTCTATATTGATAGAGCTATAGAAATATGTATTATATATCATTAATACTTCATATTACATTCATTTCCAATGCTCAATATTTAATACAACACAAAATTTGGCTATTCATAAATACATCCTTTTAGGCCAAACTTTTCTTTCTGCTGCTCTTATCAGCAACACATGCCGATAAGAATAACCTCCCAAACAGAGACCTTTTCCTGTCTCTGTCTTATCTTCTCAGCCTCATTTGAAAACAGTGCCCTCTAATAAGAAGTTATAAATAGAGTTGGTGTGCTCGTGATTGCCTGTGCCCAGGAAGAGGATGGCGCCAGTTTGGCCCCAGGCACTGTGAGTCCATGTGGCTCTCTGGAAGACTCTCAGAATGTGGCATGGCCGTGCCACTCGCTGCTATTTCATGAGTGGAAGTAAAAGTTTGCTGAGCTGTTGGAAGAACTCTGAACTCTATTATGTGTGTGTGTGTGTGTGTGTGTGTGTGTGTGTGTGTGTGTGTGTGTCACTGCAGGAACAGGTGAAGGGCGCACGTCCTTGGGCCTGGGGTAAGCTGATACACTGCATCCACATAAAAGGTTCCATAAAAATTCCTTGTCTAAATATTTGCTTAGCCAGCTACCAGCTCTCGTTGCACATATTCTGTGTTGTCACAGAATATGATGTGATGTCACAAATGCCAGAACTTCTTCATGTTTTATTTCAGAACCACTTTAGTTTAGATTTTTTTTTTTTAAACGAATGGAAACACATGAGAAACCTGGTGCTGTAATTACAGACAGAAAGAACTGGAGTGACATTACTGAGCCAGACAGAAATCTGCTGAGCATGTTCTGTCGAAGAGCCCTTGTTGACTTTGCCACGGCTGCTGGACGGTTGAAGGCCATTGTTTGGCCTGCCTGTGTTTCCACTGCCTGTCAGCGGTGACTGTGAAGTCTGGGCTGGGGCGAGTTTTCATTGTCGAGGCCCCTGGTAATCTTAGCAGCAGCGGCTTGCCCTCAGTCTTGCATTCTGGACCACTTTCAATTCCTGCGGCCACCTCAGTGATAGTGACGCTGAGCGGGGACGCCAGAGGCGTTTCTGTGTGTGCAGATGGAGGAACAGAATGCAGGCAGACTGAAAATATCTTACTACTCCATGAGTCAGAGAGTCATATTAAGAACAAGGGTTTGTCTGCTGCGTGTGATATCCTGTCCTTGTGCTGTGTTTAGAACGGAAGCAGCTTATATTTGTTTTTAAACTTACACAGTGACTTCTTCCTCTTTGATTTAGCTTTAACATTAGGCGGTACACACACACACACACACACACACACATCAATGTGCTGTATATAGTTCCACTACATTGAGAGACTGTGCTATCTTTGGTATATATTTGGCTGTATAAAAATATTGTATCAAACTTGACTTAAATGGGCTGGCCAAAGTGCTATCACTATTTTTTCCAGCCTCGTTTAAGATCTTAAGTCCAGTTTGGTAGTGCAGCCATAAATTTTAGACACACTTTGAACACACAGGAGACTAAATGGACTGTAAAAGTTGTGTTGTTTACATGACATCATTGTCATATTTATATCTTGTTTGCCAACCTCATTCCATTCCAAGGTGTGGAGGTTCTGCTTTCATGTGATTGTCCACAGAGTCTTATTTTCAGTTGCTAGATTCTCAGTGTTTTTGTTTTATCTTATTATCCTCTATTCATTTTCTCCATTATGTAAATAGAATAGCAGCCAATAGAATGCAAACCTCCAGCAGAGCCAGATCATCACACACAATATCCTACTGGTCATAGAAATCAGAGTTCTAGTAAGAATTATAATATTTATTTATCATAAAACAAAATTAATGAACAGACAGACAGACACAGGTAACCTCTGTGGTGGAGGTAAAGCAGGGGGATCAGCTCTTTCATTGGCTCTTGGCTCCTTCCTTCGAATACAAGCATAGCCACTGTAATGGCTTTCTAGAAACCCGACTGGGATCCAGTCATTTTTTGTGACAAACGTCATTTACTCAGACAATGGAGGCTTTTTTTCTTGCAGTTACAGACATCTGCCTCCTTGGTATTTGCAGTGACTAATTATTAATTGATGGGAATGAATGATTCATGAGTTTGGTGTCTATAGGTGTGGTGTGTGTGTGCTGCACATTACAAATAAACCATGCAAATGACTATCGACCTTGTGATTATGACAGGTTGGTTTAATATTCACTGATTCTGCAGAGAAAGACTCGAGAAAAAGATACTTTTAAATACAGAGTCAGTGGCAGTTTCGGGGTCATGTTAGTAAATCATTCAGCCCTCCAGCTGTTTTGTGTATTGATTGAGCTCGTGCTGATAACTCCGGTCCCATGACCTTTCTCTGTCTGCTCTGATAACAGATGCCTTGTCTCCGCTCACACCTGTGGCTCCGGGAGGAAGCCACCGACGAGTCATGCAGGCGGGGAGAGACCGGGATAGAGGATTTTCACCATCCTTATCACAAAAACAAGGGATGAAGAATGTGCTTAAGGTGACCACACAGTGAAATCCTTTATGCTGTTTTTCATTTCTTCAACAGCTTCCTTCCTGTGGTGGTATTTTGTAGCAGTGGGTTGCCTTTTGCCAGTAATGTACATGCAGTATGTGGTCCATGAATGAAAACCAGCATGCTCTGTATTTTTACTTGGAGACTTCAAGTCTACACCCAGGAGCAGATTTCCTGATCAGCGCTAGGGGCAAACAAGTCCTGTTTAAGGATTGAAATGTGTTTCCATTAGGTTTAAAAAATAACCAATGACATTTAAAAAAACAACACAAAACAATAAACCCAGAAATGATGGTTTCCTCTTCACTTTGCTGCTTGGTTGAAGGAGAGGAAACTGTTTATGGAGCATCTGACAATGTTCTTTTGGTTAAACACTCACCTTGAACTCAACCCTTTTATCTGCATCTGATTGATGGGAAAGCAGGGGCCCTTGGGTTCTCCTACGTCGCTTCCTAAATGTTGCCTTTGCTCCGGCTTCAGCCCTCCTCAGTCCCAGAGGGAAAGTCCACCATTAATTACAGTGACTTTGTGGTATATCAATCAGGGACCCCTGGAAGGCCCCTGAACGGTCTTTACAGACCTGAGTGTATGTGAAATGGTCGATGAAGAGCTTTGTTGTAGTCGTTGCTACTGTTGAAATTTTAACTGATGTTTCTAAGAATCTTTGTCCGTGTGGGTTTTACTTCTGGAACTCAGTCTTCCTCCCACAGTGCAAATACATTCAATTTCAGAGTGAGGTTAATTGGAGACTCTCAATTGTAAATTGAAATGTGATAGAATAATTGTGAATGTTTTTTTTTTCTTTTTGCCCTGAGATATGCTGGTGACCTGTACAGGGGGCATCCCACCATCAGCTGACTGGCTCCAGCCTCCACTGAGACGCATGGACGGTAATTAAATGCATATTATGCCAGAATTATTATTATAACAGTATATACACTTTGACATTATTAAAATCTCAATCTTAAAATGTAGTTTTAGCTTTTACTTTGATAAAGGATCTCAATAAGTCCTCCACCATGCACTTGAAAAAGTTACTGCTTAAAAAGTAAAAAAAAGTAGTTAGCCTCTCTTATGATTCCTTGTTCTAGACACACAAACAAATCATGAGCTCTGTCAGCATGAAAATGAGACCATGTTATGTCTTCCTTTAGTTTTATGGCAGAAATGCACAGGCTGTTGGGCTCCGGGGAGAGTGTCTTAATCGAGAAATGCATCAAAGGAACCACGAAGGAGACATTTTCCAGGAACATGAGCCTCTTGTGCACTGAAACCCCATCTGAGGAGAGCTGTGTTCACGGTGCCCCTTGTCTGCGCCTCAGAAACCACCGGCTTCCTAACATCCATCTCTCGACTCCATCTCTTGACTGCAGAACAATCCCAGGTGAATTTGAACTTTCACAGAAACTATGATGGAATGCACCACATTTCATTATACACAGCAGCAGCATGAGAATGGTACCTGGTGCAGAACAATGGCTCAATTTTCTCTTATCCAATTTATCTATGTATCAATATTTCTTTTAACCAGTTTCTTCATTGGCTCAGTAAATTAAGCAGAACCTTAGTGTAGTGAATGCGCAGACGTTATCTGTGGTCACCCCGAGGACCTATGATATCATGTGATGTCATGATTATTTGTGAGTCATGTGGTAGCATTGCACCGTTTGTCCATAAATGGTAAAGAAATGTGAATCTCTTTCTTTCTCTAATTAGTGTATACACACACGTGACTCTATGCTGTATGTATGTGTGTGTTCACAAAACATGTATGCTACATTTAGCATAATATATGTACCATTTATTATATGAATAAAATGATTATTTTGAAAGTATCTGAGTGTGCAGTTAGGGTTTCAAGTTCATATACATTATAAGACCCACAAAATATGTTGAACAGAATTTCAATAGTGATATAAATTAATTGACTGTAACCTCTGACCTTCCAGGAAAATAAATCATCTACATTAAAGAAAACCAAGACACCACACATTAATCATCCACACATTGGTGGATATTTATAAAATGAAAACATGAGTTGAGTTTTGTTTATCCTTTGTTTATTGTGGTTATTATTATTTTAACATCAAACTCTACCGTTCAAATCACAGGTGCAGACTTCATGGGTCCATGGTTGCTGTGGAACACGGTGAGTATAAACCTTGGTCTCGGTCCCAGGACCCACCTCTGGGTCTGGACCAGAATATCGCTTAGTCACCGCCGATCACCGGGGGAAGCAGCGCCTCCCTGTGTACGCACCGATTGGTCGGTGATCTTGACAGGCTTGCCTTCTCGTCTCCAGTCCAGGGCGGGGCTGACAGGCTCCAGCAAACTGATTTAGGCTACAACTGGCAGGGGAGGAAAAAAAAAAACTTACCCCAGGTCGATCCATGGAGCTGTGTGGGAATGCTCCGTCCGCAGCGGCTACGCAGGGAACCGGACGGCAGATTCCACATTTCGGCCACATCCTCCCGGACTGCCTGAGCTGCCGGTGCGCTCCGGAGTGACCGGATTCTAAACCCGCCACGGCACCGGGCCGGGCTTTAAAAACACATTCACGCAGAGACGCGCGCACACACAGTTCACGCATCTGCGGGCTGGAAAACGAAGACGCGCGTTTTATTCCTGCGCCGCTGTCAGGATGATGTGACCAACCACTCAGCCGCCGCCTGGAGAGAAACATCTGTGGAGCCCGGATTAATTATTTTTAAAATTCTTTGGCACTCCCTCTGTCACTGCTGGGGATCGTCTGAGCCGCTGCTAAGGAGGGTAAGTTGGATCGTTATTTCGTGTCTCTCTCCTGCGGCCGTTCGTGCGGAGGGCGCCGCGCTCTTTACGCGTCGTGATCGAGGTGGACAAACGAGCTGTGTGTGCTGGTGGACTGGATTATTCCCGGTCAGACGTGGGAACCCCGCACATCCAGATTGAAATAAGTGAGCAGGGCATCATTTATAGGCTGCAGTGCAGTTGTAGTGGACTTCATAGGGTCTTTATTGGGGGGGTCCGATTTAGGCCCTGACACCTTTTTTTTTAAAAAGTGTGAAATATCTTACGTTGAAGCGGAGGTAACGAGGTCCGTGAAATGGGACTCAGGCTGAAAAGCGAGATTACTTTTGATTTCGACTTTAATTAGAGCCAGACTTCATCTCCTGGAGGATGATGGAGGAAGGAATGCACACAGATGACTGTTCAATAGTCACGCCACACATCATGTCACACCATGACCTCAGTCTTCCTCCAACTCCTCCCTCTTCAACCTGCCATTCATCATCATCATCTTCTTCACGATCGTGACAGACACCAGCACAACACGTTTCCTCTTTCTACAGTAATGGAAGGCTGCATTCTTGCAGGTGTTACACAATTCATGGAGACAATTGATGGACAGAGCGTTTGGTCGCCTTGGAACCTGAGCTTGTTTTTTCCTCCTCAGGAGCTTTGTTTTCTTGTGCACTGTGGCTTTGGCACAGCGGTGACTCAACGTGATTCACATCAGTCACAAAAGGGGCCACAAATCCCGACATGTGCGGAGGGGCCCGCTTGAACATCTGTCCGTTTGACTCATCAGAAGTACGAAAAGCTCCAGGAGGGCAGCTTGCATCTTAAACTTCGGCCGTGTTGACATGGTAAAAGGTTACGCGCGTACTGTTTCCTACAAAACCTGGGCAGACTGCAGTGAAACCGTAGCCGTACTGTATTAGAAACTGCTGAGTTATTTTGGCAGGCGGGACACAGGAGCACATGGCCTGGTTTGTGTGCCCAGTGTTCCTGAAACCTTATCACATGGGAGGGGAGACCATGGCTCGGGGTGATGTAATCTCACCGATAAAGCAGGGCCCTGATGTGCAATTCTGGCAGTCATGCTCATCCCCTGTATCTTCTGCAACTGGAACTCAGGGAGAACGTTCCCATTATGCTTGTGTGTTTATGTGGGTGCATCATTCTTGGAGGTGGGAGTAGCTCTGCCGAGGCAGGTGTACGCCTGTGGTGACGGCCTGGTATGTAGGTTTTGTAAGGGGGCTGCTGAGGGGGCAGCCCTGTAGTCATGCCTGCATTACTCATGGCGCGGTATCCGTCTGTCAGTCTGGCCAAGTGCATGTGGTCCTGTCCAACTGCCTCACGGTGCTGCCTTCAAACGAGCTGGATCTTTACACTCGGAGGCTCAGCTATCAACGATCACTTACTGGCGATCGTCACTGGAATTCTTCGCCACGCGTCACACAGCCAGTGGCGCCGTGCATCAGCACTGCAGTGATATTTCACACATGCACGTCTAATTGGTTCAAGATGATTTATCTCCAAACCCAGTCCGGTTAAGTCCAGAAAGGCCGCTCTTTTGTAGATTGGATGCTCTGCCGATGAGATAGAGCGGCCCTCGCTCACAAGGCCGCCTTGGATTTCCAGGAAGCAGAAATCTGCCTGTGTCCAGAACACGGGTGTACACTCTCAGTGATTGCTGGTCATTTTCTCCAGGGTCTGGACAGACCTCTGTCAGCGTCACTGGGCTGAGCTGTTCCATGTGTGCTGAGCACATGCTTCTCTAAATAACTCCAGGCTCTTTTGTCAGCAGAACACATCTGTGTCACGAGCCAAAACATTTTACTGAGCAGGAAGAATTTGGCTGTGACCATATGTAAAAGGATTTATCTCTGTCTAACATTGTATACAATATATATTTATGATATTTCCTGAAGTCATTTATAGTTAAACAAATATCTCACCTTCTTAAGAATCATGGCCAGTTTTTATTTGTCTTCTTCGCCTGCTTTTTCCGACTCTGCCCTCGGCTCAGATGATTCCTACTACAAGGCCTCATTTTTTACGGCTAAATCATTACAGCACAGGGAATCATTAAGTTCTATTTTAAAGTCCCTCTGACTGAATCCAGCTTCAGACGTTTGTTATCTCTGACTCAAACTGAAACTATATTTCCTTGCCGTTTAAAAAGTGCTTGTCTGCTTAATTGAGGAGGTTAAGAATTTAAACCCAGTGTCAGCAAACACTTAATGACTTTCACTGTCAATGGGCTAGATTATAGATTTGTCTTGTAGGCTGTCTTGTATCTTTCATCACATCTGATGTCTGCTCGTTGTGAAACCTGCCACAGTTCCTGTCTCCTGAGATTGGTTATTAATGTGAGGCAAGGCGGCAGAGGTCGAGCATGTTAACCAACTCGTTCTGCTACTTTGCAGACAATCCGCGTGCTTTCCTGCTAAATATAACGATTACAACTGCTCCCAATACTGAGCGCGAGCAGACATTAGCTCAAAAAAGCACGTCAGGCATGGTTTAATGAGTGACTGGTGGTGAGGAGGCGATGTTTGATCTCATCCCTGCAGGTACTCCCTCAGATCATACTTCTTCTCTGTTTTTTGTTTTTACTTTAACGGGGTCACGGTTTTGACTGAGTTGTCAGCAGCAGTCATTCTTCCACTGCGGTGTCTGTGGAAAAGGAGGAACCATGTTGTGTTTGTGGTGTCTGCTCCGCATGTGTGTTCAGAGATGTAGCCGGATTCATTGCGCCTTGGCAGTGACGGAAGGAAACAAACAAAACAACAAAGAATGCATTGGTTGTGGCGAATTGATCTGAATTGCACAAGACATGTGGCGCAGCCCATCATCCCACTGCTACTCGCTTGTCCACGTGGACGCGCAGGACACTGGCCGCTGCACCGATGCCCCCCCCCCTTGACGGCTTGGGTGGGTGACTCACTGCCGCTGCATCCAGTTGTTTCCATCCCATGACATCTCGGCAGTGGCATGATGCAGCGGCGGCCATGTTGGTGAAGTCAGCTGTGATGTAATGCTGTAATGCAGCAGCAGGGCTATTTCAGGTCTACCTCTGAGCCTCTGAGGCCTTCGTCTGCCAGCGTGCCACCCTGCCCTTCTCTCAGTCAGCACCTCATTTGTCATGAGACAGACGCCCGTACATGAAGCGGCATTCATAGAATTTACTAGAAACCATTGACGCACGGGTTCGGAGAACTTTGGAGGCGTGACTGCTCAATTGGAAATGTGGGCTACTATCACACTGTTTGCAGTTGTTTAGTCGAAGCCGCCATTAGACTGTGGCGGAGATGAAAACATCCAATTTGGGGTTGGTAGTTACAGGGTGATTTTGGTCCCACCGCCTGTCTTCTCACTGACACGGTGTCTGAGGCTGGTTAACCTCAGGGCAAAGCTCAATTTCAGGGCTGTGGGAATGCTGCGTGTTTTCTCCCAGAAGGCTCGGCAGCGCTCACAGACGAGCGGCGATGGCTCCTTGAACTTTGATCTTCCTCTGTGAGTGCAAGGAGCCCTCGGAGGGCGTGTCCACAGATAACCCAATAAATATCTTCTGCTACCTGGTGCCTCGAGCCAGAAAAACACAGCCGGTGTCAGGTGTGTTGCAATTGCAGCCTCGACTGCGTGAAATTCCCTTGACATGGGAATTTATTTCAAAGCTCACACGGGGCTGTGTTACAGCAATGCAACTTGTGAAAAATTCGATACAGTCCCGCTCTTTGAAAAGCACCTCAGGTTGCACAGATGACTGTTCATAGCTCAGTTGCATTTCCTGCTTGTCCATTGGAGGCAAGCGGTCCTTCATGATGAAAAAAAATATATATTTGAAGACACAAGGTGCAACTTCTGTCAAGGGGGTTACGTTTTCATCGTTTTTCGCTTTTGTCTGCCGGTTCAATTTGTAGCATTACACTAAAACTACTAAATGCATGATCAAAAAAACTTGTGAAGGATGTGGTTAGGGACCCACAAAGCTTCTCGCCTTTTCCACCAGGAAGCTTTGTCGTCACATTGGTGCATAATCCACTTTTCCACCAAGTTCTGTGTTAATCCTTCCAGTAGTTTTTGTTAAATCCCATCAACAGTTAGACAAACAGCGTTAAAAACCTCACCGCCTTGGCAGAGGGGATAACTCAAAAGACATCCACAGTATTGGATGCTTCTTCTGTGTGTTGTTAATCCACACGAACGTCTGTGGCGCTAAGTGTGCGACACAGGCCGCGGCCGCCGCTACGACAGCGCCGTGTTGAGTCTGTTTACTTCTTCTCAGATCATTGTCGGGCCAGAGGACCGGCTCAAGGAACACCCTGACTGATACAGTATCCCAGCGTCGTTGCAGCGGCAATGATAGTGCAGTTTTAAATAGGATAGCCCCCCGCTAACCACCCCCCACCCCCCGGGCCGCTCCACTTCCCCCCCGCCGACCCTCTATCTTTGGCACAGTCAGTCGTCATGCCCAGAGGCTGTGGATCCTCATTGTGTACCAGACTGCTAAACTCAAGTTGACTGCTCCCTGAATGGAGCCACACACACACACACACACTGAGTTATATCTGGACAGTTTCAACAGTCCCACCAACATCACATACCATGCACCACACTCACTCCAGCAGCTTTCCCAGAAACAAGGGTGTGTTTTGGCTTCCTCAGGGACTTGTCTTTTACAGTTTCTGTTTCAGAAGAGGTGGATCTTATTCAGCGTGTGAATGTCGCTTTGTTTTGACTGAACTTGCCACACCGCACGTCTTGAAATACCGGCGCTGCTCTGTCACCGGTACACGCCGACCCTTGCGTCTTCTTCCTTTTCGATTCATTCCAAGCTGTTGCTGTTTTACACAAACAGATTTGCGTTAATCTGATGGGCTGCGTTTCACTGTTTGTCCGTCGGCCTGATTGAAATGGCGCTGAGCCAGGCACCGTTGGCATATTTGTGAAAGTACCTGATCCTATTGCTCGCGACTTTCCTTTTCTACCGCCCCAGCCTGTTTCATGCACGTGCCAACTTTCCCTTCCATTTGCGAGCTGACAGGCCTCGTAATGCCCCGTGCCAGGGAAAATGATGTAAAACCTCTCATTTATATTGCTCGGTTGATCACGCCCAGGCACAGTGAAGGCATCAAGCCTCCAAGCTGAATATGTTGTGAAGCATGTTCACTCAAAGAGGCAAAAACAAACTTGAAAAGTAATGCAAATCAGAGGTAATTTATTCCTGGAGCCTGTCACGGTTTGCTCTCCCTCTCTGGGACCCGACACTGTTATTTTTTTTTATTTTCATACCCTCATCTTGTTTGAATCAGACTCTCTGTCTCCTCACCAGTGTTTTATTTCCCCATCATTTGTCACTTCTGCATGACAGTATTCTCCTGGGCTGTCAAACCATGAGCAGAGTGAGGAAGCGTCCATGTAACCTTGGGGGAAAAATAGACTTTATTTCCAAAGACAAAGAGTCTGTGTTTTCTTCAGCCGCGTCAGGAGTGAGGAGGCCTCCCCCTCACTGGGCCTGCGACCGTCCCAGAGGACCTGCCCCAGCCTTCCCAGTTTTCCTGTGCCTTTGTTGGGAGTTTTCCACAGATCTCTGGGCCCAGCTGCATGGCTTCATTCTTCCGTCTTCCTGCCTCCCTAATCCTCACTTTTACACCTCCCTGATCACAGCACAGAGTCCCAGGCTCCAGCTCTGGATGCTCTTTTGGGTGTTCCCCTTCGACCGTAGCAACCTGTCAAGGCTATCAGCTTGAGATGATCTGGGAGATCAAAATCTTTATTGTCTTTGACAAACATTTTTGTGTGTAAATAACATCCTGAACGGTGCAAGTGCATATTCCCTGGGTGGAAGGTACATGGAAGAGGCTTGTCTAAGGAGCATAGCTATTGGAAAAACTGAATATAATGTTTCATACCAGCTCCAGAAATCTCTGTCTGCATGTGGCTCCTGGTTCACGCTTGTGTATTGCTGAGGGCCGAAGAGAGCGCAGTGTTGAAATTGGTGCCATTTGGTTACATTCAAAAGTAATTGAATAAATAGGCGACCACAGCTCTGGAGCAGCGGGGGCTAGGAATCCTCAGTGCAAGTGATGTTTTCAATCACAACAACATCAACAACAGCACATTCACGACAATGGCAACAATGACTGCAAACTGATCTGAGCTTTATTAAAATTCTACTCTTTGGTGGTGAGGCTTCATAGTTCTCTGGTCTGACTCCTGCAGCTGTGGCCCAATTGCCGCAGGTCACTTTTACAGTTCCAGAAAAAAAAAGCTGCAAACAGCATAACCACAGGCCACACAAACCATCCCTGTTGTTAGTCAAAGCAGTTATTCAGAGTAACGTGCTGCGTCGTGTACTTGGTGCTGCCTCGATCAATGATTCTCACTTGTGCTGACACAGAGACCGTCATTTCACCTCATATTTATCTGAGTCATTGACATTCTTCACAGCCTTTCCCAAAATGCCTCACGACCCACATTTGTGTCCCACTCCAGTGCCAGTGAGTAACCGTCAGGCCCACAGATTTCCCCTGTGTTTTGGAAAAGAAAGTAACACTCATTGTTCATTTCATTCTACTTTTCCACACCCTGGTTGGAGCAGAGGTGTCTGCTCCAGTTGGTGTTGATCTGTGTGTTTTCCTCAGCACGTGCGGCAGCAGGAACTGGAACGCACGCTGCAGCTGTGAATTAGCACTTACATGTTTGTTAAAGCTTTTCATCTGCCGCACGCCCTACACAACTTTGTGCATGTGAGAGTAATTTTAACGGGGAGATCAGATGAAAGAGATTTAAACATGGGAGCTTTATGAAAATGACCCAGTTGTGTGGAACAAATATTATTTCCACGCCCTCTGATCGAGAGGAGAAGCGTAATAAGGGACTCTGTGGATGTTGCCTCTGCAAATAAATAAAATCCTCTGACAGAAGGAACCGTTCTGCCCGTTTAACTATGTTGTTATTAGATTGAATGATTCATATCCAGTATAAAGGATGAGAAGGAACTTCTGTTCAGTGTGACATTGACCTCATACAAAGCTGTCTTTGTTGTGACAGGGTTTCTTTACTGGGCTTTTAGAAGGTAATTGTGGCCCTGAAGGGCCGACAGCTTCAGGGCAGTAATGGAAGAAGAGGGGTTTTCCAACTCAGTCCACCCGGATCAGTGTGAGGAGAGAAAATTGTTGTTGTTTTTTTGTTCTCTTATCCATGTTACATTTAAATGCTGGGGTGAACACTCACTGTATTTAGAACTCGGATGTGCGTGCGATTTTGACCACAGGTGGACTGAGTGCATTTCATGAGAGCTCTTTAAATCAGGCATTTGTTCCCCTCCAAAGCAGTCATCATGGATTACTTCATGCCAATTTTAAATTATGGCATATTTAATATGATCCCAGCTTCATAATTCATTTCTTATCGCCTTCAGAAAGCCATTTAGCGGTTGACTTTGAAAAGCTCCTCACGAAAGGTTGGACAGCCTCCATTCTCTGCTCTGCTTAAATCCATGCGAATGTAGCTAATTCCCATTGTCCCTCAGCGACAAGCCTCACTTCATCTGTTGCCTTCACACGATGTGTCAGCTTCAATGTCACAGTACCCGGAGATCCCTCGCTCTCTGTCCGCGGGGCTGGAGTGGGCAGCAGCCCTCCGCCATGCACCTTTTTTTTTTTTCCTTCTGCGTACGATGATGTATGCTTTATTGTGGCCAGAGATGGGACGTGTGTATTTATATGTGCCGCGTGGATGTGTGCCTGTGCATGTGAGCAATAGTCTGTTGTTTCCGTTGCCGTGTGGACCGGACACAGAGAATGCGCTCGGCCTGCGCTGTGTTTCCTGCCTTCTCCTGCACGTCTCCCCTTCCTCTGCGCTGCACTTCCTTCCTTCCAGCGCTCCACAGTGAAATAAGCTGTAATCTGACCTTACTCTATGCTGGTGGTCGTCTCCACACAACGGATGTGACATGACAGAGCCCGTGGCGCTCCTTTTGTGAAGTATTTTTAATCCTGTTGATTGATTGGATCCAGCCTGACACTCTGTGGAGGTTAACGGTGAGGTCTCTGCTAAAACATAATGACGTAAACTCCATTATCCGTGCAGAGAATTTGCTCACTTCATCATTCCAATCAATGGAGGAATGAAAACTTCAGCCTGCTCTTGCTTTTTTTTTTCCCTCTTGCCTCGACCAGGCCCTTGTTCAGCCCATGCCGACATCAGGACATACAATGCGGCCTTTTGTCGTCTTGATACAGGCTGATATCATGGTGGAAACTATTTAGATGGGGATCACATGTTGTGTGGACACGCTGTATGTAAGATTCTCCTCTTACTTAACGAGAGAATGTCAAACCTCCCCGAGACAATACCGTGCTTGTTTGGAGTCTCAGGACACATTCGGGTGGACCGGGCTCTGCCAGAACGATGGCTCACTTCCCTTTGTTGTCGAAAGCAGAGGCTCTCATTAAGCTGTAAATTAAAAAAAACATGCCCTAGTCTGATAGTATTACCGTTGATCCACTGATTAGGGCGAATAATGTGAGGCGTTATTGTACACAATTCTGACGTGTTTCTGCAACCCTTGACTGATTTAGAAATTTACTACGTTTTTAATACGTTTCCACGCTCAGAGATTTATTTACACTATGTCATCCTCTGTAAATGTACAAATTATCTGACAAACACTATGAATTGAACATATTTCTTTCAGTTGTGATGTGCGGACAGTTTCTTGGCGTAATCCAGCTGCCTCTCTCAACCCCATAACAGCAAATTAAGCGATGATATTACACAGCATATTTGACATGCGGATTGACTGCAAAGCCAGATGTGTGGCGACAACTCTGTTTTGACTTAGTCACAGTAGCGCATATACATCTGTCACAGCCTCCGAGGTCACAGGACGGGTCCTGTGGAGTATCACAGCATCTCGCTGAATTTCATTAACTGCCCTCAGCACACAGCTCTAACCGTGCGCGTGCTCTTTCCGTGTGGACGTGTCGTACAGTGGGCTTTAGGAGCTGCTTTCCTCTGGTTCTCCGTCGCTGGCTAGACTCACTGTAGCAAACCAGTCAGCTTGTCCCTGGCAGAGTCCCCGAATCAAACAATTTATCAACATCCCAAAGCGCTCGTGGTTGAGCTGATTCAGCAGGGTGTAACCCAATCCAACTGAAGTGGCCGCGGTGTACACACACACAGACCTCTTGTTATGTATAAAACCTTATCTAGTTGTCTCGGAGCGTGAGGTATATATAGCCCGCGTCTGGGGAGTTTTTACTCTCAGCTGCTTCCTCGAGATTAGAGGCGCAAACACAACTCGGGGCTGAGATACCCCACAGATTTACTTAGAGAGGTTTATTTTTCCTCTCATGTGAAGACAGGCCTATGCTGTCGGCCGTGGTGAGCAGAGACAGCCCCCCCCCACGCACAGGGGCCTCAGCCATGTGCACAGTAGCTCCAGTAGGAAGTGTGTCGTAAATTATTCACCTTCGCAGAATGACTAAATAATTCAAGGGCTGAATTAGCTACGCATGTAATAATGTTTCACCTGTGTTTCAGAAAGGGAAAGGAAACATTGTGCAGGAGCAGAGCTGGTGTTCTGTTTGTAAACACGCTGATATCAGAGTCATTATGTGTGCCGGTGTCTGCGTACTGTTAAAAACATCTCACCTCTCCTTCATATTGATTTCCTGTGCAGGATATTGCTGCAAGATGAAAGTCTGGGTCTCGTCCTGATTAAACAACCAAACGCAATTTTCCAGGACCAGGAAATATATTTCTGTAGAGAAAGGGGGTCAATCAGCACGATGGCGGATACAGATACTGCGTCTCGCACTGGGACTAACGGACGTAGTTTTATGAAACTTTGTTGATGGGCACAGCTTATGAGAGATACAGACACATATATCAGAACACAGATATGGTTGTTTTTTTGTGTTTGTCTCACGTTTCAGGCAGGCGTGCATCCTCAATTGAGCTCTAATAATACACCACACGCATGCAGCCTGCTGTTACGGGGCCATTTTTACTTTCGCGAGCTATTCATGTCTCTGGCACTCGATCCTGTCATTTAGTAAACACTGTTGTGACAGTGATAGAGTCTGGCAATCGACCCAGTACGAATCTGTCTCTCGGGACTGAGTCCACTGAGACTAAAGGGATGATTCCTGACAGAAACCTGGGATGATAAAATGTTGCTCCACCCTGCTTGGCTGGGCCCAGCACCCACACCTAGTCTCCCACCTCGCAGCAGCAGCCTTATCCGCCATGCCGTCCCCCAGGGCGAGCCGGGACACTTGATCTCAGGGTCAGCTGCGACGGGTATTTCTGATGTCCCTCTGTGTATGTGTTTTTTAATGTCGTAAGGGTTGGTATGGCATGACAGTCCGTCACATGGGCAGAGTCATTTCGATGATGGCAGCTTTACTTGTGCTAAGTTGCAGTCCAATCTGCGGCTGGATTTCACAGCGTATTTTCTTCCCTGCAAGACGTGTGGAAAGGGATCTGGAGAGGCCGGAGAGGCTTTACGCCTGCACTGCAACATCTCAGTGTTGCATTAGTTGGGGAGGAATATGTGCGAAAGAAGCAAAGTGTCAGTTGTTTTCACTGTTGCCAGAGAAGTAGAGATACTCCCTGCGACTCCTCTAATGCCCTCGTTTGTGTCATCCACAATTGTCGAAGTCACCTTGTATTAACGCCTGCGCTGCGATATCGCACAATTATTTTTAGTCGCCTGCTTCTCCTCTGTGTTTCTCCTCTCTTCACTCAAATCAAACATCAGTGTCTTTGCAGTTTCTTCATTCACCCCGGTCTGAGGCACAATGTGCTATATTAAGATCAGACGCATGTTTTTTTTTTGCAGTTTAATTTGCAGATGGGCCTCAGAAGCCTGTAGGAACTGCAGAGCACACACGTCCCCGGTGTTGCTCAGTTCGTGTTTTGATCATAGACAGTGGTGGGAAGCAAGATCTGCTGCTTCTCCATACCCAAATGCCTCCACCCTTTCACAGCAGGGACTGCGTGATCACGAGTTTCTGCTCGTCGTTACGAAATCCCATTCGTGCGAATGCAACAGTGTATATCAAGGATGATTTCGCAATGGTGACAGTGAGTGTGCCTGGTGTAGACAGCATTTCATCAGAGAACATGACAGATTGGGTTTGCATATTTTTTTGTTATTATTGAGTGGAGCAGAATGCATGTTGGAATATCAGAGTAGCCTGAAGTAGCATTGTTTCCCTCCATTGTTTTCTACTTCGAGCCTCGCCTGCTGCAAGGAGTGAGTCGAAAGAAACAATGGCTAGTTGGAGCATTTATGGTGGATGACTAACTGTGCAGGCATTGGGAAAACCAAACATGACCTGTTTGTGCCATCAGGTTTTCAGGAAAACAGTAATAGTATATAGCACTGGATTAATAGAAAATATTTAATAAATAATCTTATCCTGTAGTAGATGCAGTTGCAGCCTGCAGGGAGGAGGAGGATGAAAGGGGGACAGGAGGAGCGAAGGCCTGAGGCCAGGAAGCGCTGCAGCTCTCAAGAATGAGGTGTCCGGACTTCTCACTGTAACCAGATTTAATGAGGTCGCCCATCGTGGATGCGAAGTCCACTTCTCCACCGCTCACCCTGCCTACATTCTATTCCTGCTGGAGGCAAGTGGGGGCCCCTGCCCGGGCGGCCGGCCACCTCAGGCTCCGTCAGCCTGAGTGACGCGGCTCTGTCAACCGCCCTCAGCGTGGCTGCGGCTCCCGTGGAGCGGTGCACAGCAGCAGCAGAGTACAGGCAGTTCCCGGAAACCAGCCAGGCCCCTGTCCATAATGGTTAGACTTCATGTGGTTTCCTGCTCTGCCATTTCAGCGTGGTTGTGTTTCAGCCTGGGATCTTGAGGAATGTGGGTGAAGCATTCACTGCGATTCGAGCTGGCCCCGGACTGAGACAATCGACGAGTATTTCACAGGACTTATCTCAGAGACGCATGATAGTAAACCATTTTTTTTGCACAGCAGAGAGCAGGGGAGGTGACTGCAACCAACAGCCTCAGTATGAAAGAGCCAGATTACTGTTTAATTTATGATGACTGGCAAACAGGAGGCCAGTGCTCTCTTGCAACCCTCTGCATATTTGAAGCCGAAAAGTACTGTTGCAGCACAAAACAAAGCCTCCACCCCCATTGTGCTTTTTCGACAGCGTGCTCAAGGTGGAACTGAGAGCATCATTCACTGAGTCTGTCTCCTGTTTGACTTTAAACCTCACCTGTCACAGCTGGGCCTCTGTTGGCACGAACCAGTGCCTCTCTCTGCATGACTGGAACCATTTACTAAGTGATTATATCAAACGATGGCACAGAGAACTTCTTTGGACTGGAGTTTGTATGTAGGCCATGAGAATACACCCCCCCAAACCTGTGAGTGCAGGCTATGCTTGTCAACCCCCGTAATTATTATGGCCTGCTGGACATCCCTGCACCTGGAGAGACAGCAGCTTGTCCTCTGTGTGTCGTCCCCCTGTCTGTCTCTCCTCCCCTGCCTAATGGAGGGAGAAATGGAGAAACGGAGGGGCCACCATCAGCTCTCAGAATGAAAAGACAATTCACACACATGCAGGATTGTCATGGGTGCTGGGACTGAGTGGGAAGCGTTAGTTTCTCACCAGGACCAAGCGACAGCAGGAAGCCGGGCCTCTGAAAATTATGTTTTTTCTTCCCCTCTTCGAGATGTGAATCTCCAAGTCAAAACAAACGTTTTTGAAGAAACTAGATTAATTGTGGTCGTCTGAGGAATGTCGGCTCTCAAATCGGAGCTGGGAATGTAAACACTGTGGGAAAATATTACACGCTTCGCATCACTGTCATGCGGCATTTGAAAAAGCACAATCACCTTGAGAACCAGATAAGATGTTCGGGTAGCTGAGCATTAGCTGAGCAGCCTGTCAGCTTGAATAGTTTTAATGGTATACTCCTGTCGCTTGAAGCTATCGCTGCTGGACCGGTTTTCTCTGAGTGTCAAACTTGTCCATGAACAGATAAGATGCTGTGTCATGGGAGGACTAATCCTCCAGCCTGGATCGATGACAAACACAATTCAATCAGCTCACCTTCCCCTGAGGATATCTGCCTCTGAAGGACGTCGGGCCCGTGAAGCCACATCGCTCTCAGAGCGGGGCCAGCTCCTCTGGTGCGTGGAGAGCTGGTTATCACCGACTGGAGAGATGGCTGGCATTTTATTCTCACAGTCAGGAATGAATCAGTCGCAGTCGTGGTGACGGCAACGCCAGAAGGTCTCCGCTTTAGATTTGCGGGCCTGTGCCAGTTCAGCTGCCATGTTGTCTTTGGAGGAGGACGGGACGAGAGAGAGAGAGGGAGGGAGGGATTGGAGACAGACTTTCAAAGCCTTTAACTTTTACGAGTCTACCGTGTGTGGGATACAGATGTTCAGTAATGGCTGTGGTCTCACTTTAATTGAAAGTCAGATATTTCAGCCACTGTCTAACGTCACTTACATCACTTTGAATGTGTTTTTTAATGGTCTGTGTGGGTTTAATATGACAATCAAGCAGACAGCAAGTAGACGAGCTGTGGGGCTTAAATCGCCTGTAAAAAGCAATTATGTGTTAGCAAGAACAAGATGAGTGGGAGACAGTCAGGAGACGCTCGGCACAGGAACAACAGGGGTTGTGGAGTTTGCTTTCACCCATCGCTGCCTCAGTCTCTGGAGGCAGAGCTGCAGTGACAGCAAGAGGAGGAGCAACCAAGGAGAAGCAGGCTCTGTTCGCTTTTCAGTTCAGATCCAAGCCTGTGCGATCTGCCCGTCTTTCCCTCCTTTCCCAGATCTGCTCTGTATCATGAGCATTACTGTTTGGACTGATGGCAAAAGTAATTAAATGTCGGGTGGTCCAGCCCGAGGCAGAGAGAGAGAGAGAGAGAGAGAGAGAGAGAGAGCGGGCTGTTTTTGCACAAGCTGAGAAGCTGGTGTCACATTTGCAGTTGTCAAACGTTGGGCCGCGAGAGAGATGAAGTCCATGACTCTGCAGTCTTTTTTCTTTTTCTTTTTTTTTTGTAATGAAATATAAATCACGAGTGAATCATGCGGACGCTGAGTATTTGGGTCAAACTGGTGCACGACTTCAAAGTGTCCCCACACTGGCAGGAGTCCAGTCTGCTCCGCTAATCTGGTATCACCCAACCAGACAATGTCACTGGAGGTCAAACAATATTCAATAGAAACGCTTATTAGACTCTGCCCAGACTGACAGTGAATAGATTATAATAACTACAGTGGACAATGTTGTGCCATCTAGTTTTTTGTGGCTGGATGTTATGAAGCTTATTTACTAAAGTAAATATTGAATGTATTTATACATTATTTAAGTAGATTTATTTTACTTTTACTTCATTAAATACATAAATATCTGCACTTTCTATTCTTAAGTAAGTCATCCCCTAATCCATTTTATAAGAGATCACTGACGCCATTATGAAGTAAAAGTAAAGTAAAAGTTTGAGCACTTTCTCCACTGCTGCTAGTTTTTCACAAACGATGCAGGAACTGGCCCGGTGTCCTCCTGTGAACTGATGAATTGAGAAACAGCTGTCAGCAAGGCCGAGACCGTGTTTAAATATTAACACATTGGTGATGACCTCTGTTGCCCGGTCAGTTCTGAGGTTTTCCGTCTGTCCCTGCCTAGATACACTGACAACGCTTCCCGTCATCACTTGGGCTAAAACAGAAGCTTGTGGTGTGTCAAAATGGCAACACAAAGCAGATGTGGCCGCTGGACGTGGACGTTTTTTTTTTCCACTCTTTTTCAAAGGGTTGTAACTAGAGAAGTGAGGACGTGACCCGCTGTGGCTGCTGAAGGGCTCAAACCTCCGGATGCGAGTTAATGACTACGTGTGACAATGCCATCTTGTGAGGCATTTTGAGTAAATGAGACAGGAAAAGGACGGGATGAGGGAGAAAAAAGGAATGAATTTGTTTTTGTAACGGCTCAGAAGCTGAGGAGACGGTCCTCTCATACAACTGTGCAGAAAAGTGCAGAAAGTTGGTTATTGCTCCCAGCCCTCTATTTTTTTTTAGTCATTTGTTTAAACCACAGAACTTGGTGGAAGTATGCAGTATGGGTGAAGAAAGAACCCATTACAATGTGGATTGTTAAAATGTTTTTCCTCAACATTGTTAGATTTTTTTTCATTTTTTTCCCAGAGAAGAATGCGTGAATCATATTTCGGGAGGTTAGAATCGATGACTGTGTGCAATTTTTCGTAGATCCCAAAAATATCAGGATCTTGTGGGTTTGAATTTGGTTTTCATAGGGGTGTAGGGTGTTTTTTCAGCCCCTGACTCGAAACTGGTAATTACCACCGATGTGTAGCTGAGATAACTTGATGTGACTTTGTTAATCTCGGTATTGTGTATATTTGCTCTGGTCTGAATAGTAAAAAAACGTATAAAAACTAAAGTATGACTGCATGCTGTTAAAAGGTAAAGGAGTTCACATTAAATGGGAATGATGGGAATGAAGAAAACGACAGGAAATGAACCAGCAGCCTCAGAGAAGTGAGGTTAAGGGGTGGGACAGTAAAACGTAGGGGTGGTGATAACAAGGCTGCAGCTGCGGGCGGGGCTGTGTGATGCTGACGTTTACTGTGCACCTCCTGTGGGCTGTCATGGGAACGTATGCACGTCATTATACTCTGATAAATGGCCTGTGGAAGCAGAGCAACTCTGAACCACCAAGAGGGATTAGGTCTGATTTTAACTGTAGAATTAAGGGATTATGTTTTTAAGACTGCAAAACTTCCTCAAGATGCAGCTCGAGTACTGACGGCTTTTTTTTTTTTTTTTAAAGGGGCTCCTCAAAGTGTTTTGGGGAAGTGCTCAGCGGCTGAAGAGTGTTCTCACTTGACTTTCTGAACGAACAGAAATATGTGAACGCCCATGCTTGACTCAACTCAGGGGCCTTAGCACCCTCTTGTGAAGCAGCTCTGCAGCACAAATCTGGGTGATCATCCTGTTTACGGCTGCAAGAAATAGCATTCAATTCTGATCATGTGTTTTTATGACTGTTACCTAAGATGACATGTGACCTGTAATTCTTTGAAACTCATTACAATAACATGGTTTTCTCATTTTCTGTCTCTCTCTCTCTCTCTCTCTCTCTCTCTCTCTCTCTGTAGCTGGCAGGCCTGGGGTGGGACAGAGAACATGGCTGAACCACGGCGGGAGAGCACCAGCAGCCTGCAGAGGAAGAAACCTCCGTGGCTCCGACTGGACATTCCCACAGCTCAGATGTCACTGGACGAGCATCCTACTTTCGTCCAGGTGCTCCTCTCTCGCCGAATCACCACTCTCATTGTGATTTTTGTCCTGACAAATGTTTTTGTTTTATTTTATTTATTTTTTTACTTTTTCCTTTTGGCCTTGTGTCCTGTTCTGTGCAGCCCACAAAGAGGCAGGGGTTCCTGCGCAGTATCAGCATGCCAGTAGAGACCTCGCACCTCCAGTCCCCGCCACGCGACTTCTTCGACGCCCGGCGGCCTGTCCTGCAACGCCAGTCATCCATCACTCAGACCATAAAGAGGTACAGGCAGCTCGCAGTACGCTGGGTTGATTCAATATATTGGACGTATTAAAGTGTGTGAGATGGCCTGAACTCGTTCAATGTCTCAAGCTTGATGGTTGTGTTTGTGTGTTGGTTTATGGTTTATGGAATCAAATGTTCTATTTCTATAAGTTTCATGAGCTGCAGTAAATAGAAAGAATATTGACTGCCTGTGCCCCATTGCATAACTTCCACACGTCACAGAGTTTCTGCTTTTCTTACCTTTTCACCAGTTGCATGCCTGTTTCTGATTAACAACATCTGCCTGGCCGGAACTTTCCTAATGTTTTAATCTGGACGAACAAAAACAACAGTCTGCTTTGCTCTCTGTGCTCGACTGCCCCTCTTCCAGCTGCACCTTTCCTTCTCACTGCCTTGTTGTTGTCTTTTCTCTTCTCCTTCTTCCCTCTGTCCCTCGCCGCCTCCCTCTGGCCCCCTGCTCTGCCTGGTCACAGCAGCAGAAGGGTGCACTTTGAGCGGATTAACACGGTGCCTATTAAGGGCCAGCGAGCTGCTCGCCGCAGCACCAGGAAGCACCACTCGCTCTCCAGAACCCTGCTCAGGTACGGCAGGATGCCGCCACCCCCAACCCCCCCCTCCCAGGTGGTTAGGGTCAGCATGAAGGTCTGGGGTTTGATCACTTGTTTAGAATGAGGGAACAAGTGAGTATATTCTCCCGCATCACTAGATTCATGTGAACTGCTGTCACAGCTATGTTTTCTTTATGAGTCAAAAGAAGATCTGAAACCAAGAGCTGTAATTTTCCTGTTGCAAGTTCCTCTTGAATTTTCTTAGCCACGGAACAGATACATCAGGAGGTGGGGGTGTCACTCATTTCCTTACGCTTGAGGTCTAACAGCCTCCAACAAAAAGAGGTGTTGCCACGGAGTCAAACTTGACTCAGGGTTGAAGTAACATAAACTGAGAAAATGTGTGGATTGGTGTTTTGACTTTTTTAGTTTGGGCCATCCATTAACATGGAGGAGGCAGGATTTCTGATGACTGAGCTAATTATTCACTGAAAGTGAGCCGAGTAAGAAATAGATTCTCACCTAATACAAGGAACTGTCTCTCTGCAGCTGGTGATTAGTGAGGAAAAAAACAGGTCGCTTGTTTGAGCGTTTCTTTGAAGAATGTTTTCACTTCCACTTCCTGGCCTCAGGCTGCACTAGTGTTGTTTGCTCTGGTACTTATTAGGCCTCGACTATGGGTAACTTGATTGCATGTGTATTCATCAAGGTCTGGCGGAGAGGGGAAAGGGTCACACGAACACACACACACACACACACACAAGACAAGCGCTGGAAAAATCCTCCATTATCTTTGTTAATTGAATTTGGTGTCTGCTCGTGTCAGTTAAGATTAGGAGCATGTGAAAAATTGGGATTTTATTCGCGCCATCAGAACGACTGTAATCCTCTCTTTGAGCATTGGGAGCCCGTGACTGTGCACCATGCATTCAGTGTCTTTTATCTACCTGCTGTTTGTCCTCTTTCCCAGCGTTCAGTCAAACATGTCCAGGCATATTCCTTTTACTGCTCTTATTACATACCCTATCTCTGTCATCCAGGGGGGTGTGGGCTTATCAGTCTCTTGCATGTTTGCCAGTCCTGTCCTCCACATACAGGCGGTCAGCAAGCTGTCACTGTGCCAGATAGGAGTTCATCTCTGCCCGTGAAAAAAAATGTGTTATGCACCGGGGTCCAAAAGTCTGTGACCACGGTTTCTCTTCTTTACGTTGAGTTTTGTGACCCGGGACTGACGGCACAGTTTTTGTGGCATTAGGGGAACAGCAGACTGGTTTGGAGTCAGCAAAGATGGCGATGCCACTCAGAAATGGCAGAGGAAGAGTCTGCGGCATTGCAGCCTGCGCTACGGGAAGCTGAAGCCGCAGGTGATACGAGAGATGGACCTGCCCAGCCAGGACAACATTTCCTTAACCAGCACAGAGACCCCGCCTCCACTCTATGTCCCCTCCTCACAGCATGGCATGCAAAAGGTGAGGAAGGTCAACAATTATAGTCTTGAATGTAAAATATACTAGAACCTGTTTTGAATCTCTCCACACATTTTGAGGCCTTCTTTGTCTTCTAATAGTATAGCAAAATTAAAAACTAAATTCCGAACAGACAGAATAAGTCGTTGCGGCATCTAATTACTTCTTTACGTCTTCGTCCCATTTGGCGTCCAGATTGTGGACCCACTGGCACGAGGGCGAGCCTTCCGTATGGTGGAGGAGGTCGACGGCTACAGTGTACCTCAAACCCCCATCACCCCCGGTGCTGCCTCTCTCTGTTCCTTCACCAGCTCCCGCTCAGGTCTCAACCGACTGCCTCGCCGACGCAAGAGGGAGTCGGTGGCGAAGATGAGCTTCAGGGCCGCAGCAGCATTGGTCAAAGTGAGTAAACAATCTTCCTGGATATATATATATATATTTTTTGGTGCTCTGATACTTTGTGAGGGAAACATGGCAGCTGCAAATTACATTTGTTTCCTTGCGTGATTCTCAGGGGCGCTCATTACGGGAGAGCACTCTGAGACGGGCCCAAAGACGAAGCTTTACCCCTGCCAGCTTCATGGAGGAAGATGTGATGGACTTTCAAGATGAGCTGGACACATCCTTCTTCGCCAGAGTAATTGAGAAAAACAGCTACACTCTTTTTCTGCTGCTTTTCTTTTTCTACTTTTATAAATAAATGAATAATAATGTCAGTTTTAGAAGAACCATCGCAATTTGTTTTTTTCTGATCAGCAGTTTTCTTTCCCCAGGATGTTCTGATGCAGGAGGAGTTGTCCACGTACACAGACGATGTGTTCGAGTCTCCGTCTGAGGCGGCCGCAAAGGAGGCGGAGCACAGCAGCAAGATGGACGAGATGGAGCTGACAGGCAGCGCCCTCGATAAGACAGAGCTGGAGAGAAGTCACCTCATGCTGTGAGTCACTGTGCAACTGTGGACGCATTGCCACTTTTACAAGCTGAGATGAAACTAAATGTTTTCAAAATACTCTACTAAAAAGTGATAATAATAAGAAAAAAACACATTCAATGCATAGACGTATCATGTCCATCTTACTCGAAACTGGTTTCCAAATCCAGTTATTATTGTTTTTACTATTGATCTCATTGGTGATCCAGCCATGTCTTAACTCTACAAAGGGATATAAATCAAATTTCATTAGTCTCAGATACAGAAAACCAGAACAGGGTCATGTTGTTTCTCCATCCACGCGGTTACAAACCCCTGTTCATATCCGGCACCGTCGTCTCTCGCCTCTCATATCTCCCTCTGACATCTCCTGCAGACCTCTGGAGCGAGGGTGGCGTAAAGCCAAAGAAGGAACTCCGGGACCACCGAAGGTGCCCTTGCGGCAGGAGGTGGTGAGCGTTAATGGACAGAGGCGAGGCCAGCGCATCGTCGTGCCTGTCAAGAAGCTCTTCGCCCGGGAGAAGCGGCCGTATGGGCTGGGCATGGTGGGGAAGCTCACGAATCGCACCTACCGCAAGCGTATTGACAGCTACGTCAAGAGGCAGATAGAGGACATGGATGACCACAGGTACCTCACCACGCATCTGATTGAAGAACTCTTTGTCTCCATTTCCACTCAATGATAAGTGCTGCTGTTCTGTTTGTTTTTAAAGTACATGCCTTCTTTTTCTTTAGGCCTTTTTTTACATACTGGATCACCTTTGTCCATCTGCTCATCACTATCTTGGCTGTATGCATCTACGGTATTGCACCACTGGGCTTCTCCCAGCATGAGACGGTTGATTCTGTGAGTCAGAACGCTCTGACACATCATCACATTGATCTCGCCTCATTACTACGCCCACATCTGAGTTGAAAGATGTCTGTGTTTCCGATGTCTTCTGATGTAGGTTTTAAGAAACAAAGGCGTGTATGAAAATGTCAAGTTTGTGCAGCAGGAGAACTTCTGGATCGGGCCGGGTTCGGTGAGCTCTCCTCTCTGCGTCCTGTTTTCATCTGGTGAAAATGTGTTTTAATGAACATTAGATTGTGTCTGTCCATTGCAGGAATCTCTGATCCACTTGGGGGCCAAATACTCTCCCTGCATGCGGCAGGACAAGCAGGTGCACAAACTTATCAGGGAAAAGAGAGAGATTGAAAGCAACTCTGCCTGCTGTGTGCGGAACGATCGCTCCGGCTGTCTCCAAACCTCAGAGGAGGAGTGCTCGGTCTGTACACAGAATCTAATCTGTTTCCTTTGTCTTCCTTGACCTTTATAATTCAAATGCAGGTCCAGGCTGTGGGCAGTTTTTAATCCGCTGACTGCGGCTTTATTTCTAGAGTACTCTAGCTGTGTGGGTGAAGTGGCCGAAGCATTCCAGCACCCCGCTGTTAAACGGTGAAAACAGACAGTATGGCTCGGTGTGCCATCAGGACCCCAGGTAGGACGCACGAGAAGACGTTCCATTTAGAGTTTAAAGAACAAAAGTTTAAATTCACATTGTTACTTCATGTACGCATGGTGTTCGTCTCTCTGCAGGATTTGTCTCGAGCCTGCCTCGGTGTCGCCTCATGAATGGCCTGATGACATCACCAAGTGGCCGGTGAGTACAGAAGACACTCCTCAGCCAGACACAGTAATCTTTGTTTCATTAGTTTTGAATCTGGCTTGTTTCGAAGACTCAATACATTTTAGAAAACCAATCAATACTGAGATGGTTACATGGTTGATAAGACTGGAATGGTTTCCCTTCTCTTTCTTCTTTCTAAATAAAACACACTCTCTGTGCCACCATGCTGGTTTTGTGGCCTTAAATAGTCGTGCAAATGAGTCTTGGCTCCAGAGTTTTGTTTTGAATGGAAACAGATATATTAGGCGACATGGTGGTGCAGTGGTTACGCCTTACAGCACAGAACCCAGTTGGTCCTTCCTCCATTTGCACGCTCTTCTTGTGTTTGTGTTTTTTTTTTTTCTTTTTTTCTGTCTTCCTCCCACGGTCAAAAGCATGTGAATGTGAATGGTTGTTTCTGTATGTTGGCCACGTGACAGCGTCAACTGGGACTGTCTCCGTCCTCCCAGTGACAGTGGATGAGTGGTTGTGGTTTTCACATTTTGCCACTTTTAAATTCGTCTTGTAGATTTGCACCAGGTACAACACAGGGAACCACACCAACCTGCCTCATATAGACTGTACCATCACAGGCCGACCCTGCTGCATTGGCACCAAGGGGAGGTGAGCAAGACATTCACCAGTCTGAAATATGACGCGTTACTGGTTTACAAGGTTGATAACCGCTGTGTGTGTTTTTGCAAGGTGTGAAATCACATCTCGGGAATATTGCAACTTCATGAAGGGCTACTTTCACGAGGAGGCTACTCTCTGCTCTCAAGTAAGCATTCATTTTCCAGTGGGGATGAAAAAAAGATGAGAAACTGTTCAATGCAAAAATGATGAACGTGCTCTCTCCTCTGTCCTTCTTCAGGTGCACTGCATGGATGATGTTTGTGGCCTGCTGCCTTTCCTCAACCCTGAGATCCCCGATCAGTTTTACAGGCTGTGGCTCTCACTCTTCCTGCATGCTGGGTGAGTCTGCAGCTGTTAGGATCATGAAAAGTGACTGTCCTTCATCAGATATGCATGTGACAACATGGAATATACCATAAAAAATACACCTTTAAATCTGAGTCTGTAAAGAGTTTACTGCCGAGAGTGCAAATAAAACCCAGGAGTCACAGTTTAGCTGCTGAAGATACATTCTACATAGCAGGAGGAGGTCTGCTCAGTCTCAGTGTAACAGGCTCTGTCTCTGTGCACCCAGGATGTTTAACCCATCACATCATGTTTATGTTTGTCACACACGGAAAAGTGTGTGTAATGTAATAGAATTATTTTAAACAGCTGAGGAAACAAACCTCATCAACTCTGTGTCAAGATGGTCTGCGTAAGATGGCGGAGGTCGGGATACTCTCCTTTTTTGGTAGCAGGAGGAAATGGGAGATGCGTGTCGAACATGAGATATTTAGATATTTATGTTGATATTAACTAATCTAATAATTCAGGTTATACGTCCATATTCCTAAAAGGTGCATGCTAATAAACACATCCATCACCTACAGTTACAGAATATCAGAGTGGCAGCAGCACTGTGACCTCTCAGCTCTGAGGAGCAGTGCTTCATCTCCCTGCTGTCTGCTATCTGTCCCCTGGGTAATTAAACAAAGTGCCTTCGCTCCATGAGCTCATTAAGCCGCGACGAGATAGAGTTCGATTTTGTTGATGGGCAAAGTCGGCTTTTCAGGGGGTTCAACCTCTTCAACGCAGGCAGATTAGCTTCCCTCCTGACGAGTGCGGCTTCCCATCCACAAGCAACCGCAGTGCACATACATGAGCACGTTTTTCCCTCGTCTGTCCTCCCAGGATCCTTCACTGCCTGGTGTCGGTGGCTTTCCAGATGACCATCCTGAGGGACCTGGAGAAGCTGGCGGGCTGGCTGCGCATCTCAATCATTTACATCATCAGTGGCATCACCGGCAACTTGGCTTCGGCCATCTTCCTGCCCTACAGAGCAGAGGTGATGAGCTGTTAGATCCCCACACAGTCAGAAAATATCATGAGAAAATATCATCTATCACATCTATCATCTCCCTCTGCTGTCTTCTTCTCAGGTGGGTCCAGCTGGCTCTCAGTTTGGCATCTTGGCCTGCCTGTTTGTGGAGTTGTTTCAAAGCTGGCAGATCTTGGCTCAGCCCTGGAGGGCCTTCACCAAGCTCCTGTGCGTGGTGCTCTTCCTCTTTGCCTTTGGACTGTTGCCCTGGATCGACAACTTCGCCCATATCAGCGGCTTCATCTCCGGCTTCTTCCTGTCCTTCGCCTTCCTCCCCTACATCAGCTTCGGCCGCATGGACCTGTACCGCAAACGCTGCCAGATCATCGTCTTCCTGCTGGTGTTTGTCGGCCTCTTCTCCGGCCTCGTGGTGCTCTTCTACGTCTACCCCATAAAGTGTGATTGGTGCGAGTTGCTCACCTGCATCCCCTTCACGGACAAATTCTGCGAGAAGTACGACCTGAACGCTCACCTTCACTGAGGGGCGGATAGTGTGAGCTCGACAGGGAGGCGACAGGTCAAAAAAACAAAAAGACAAAAAAAGAAAAAAAAAAAAAAAAAAAAGATGTCAGGCAGTATGTGTCACCACTCTGCTCCTGTGTGGCTGTGGACTGTCAACCCCCCCCTGTCTGTGAACTATGAGAATATGCTTGTGCTTTTTTTACTCTGTCATTATGAATACCTATGCCACTCATTGTAAGAACTTCTTTTAGTCACCTCCCAGTTCACTCGTTCACTGTCAAGTGAAGCAAAGGTATGGCACTTCTGAACCTCGTCTCAGCTCCCAGCTGCCCTTTACACGTCAGGCAGGAATTACAGAAACCAGCGCTGGTACAA
Source organism: Pseudorhombus dupliciocellatus (assembly GCA_016785235.1). NCBI lineage: Eukaryota > Metazoa > Chordata > Actinopteri > Pleuronectiformes > Paralichthyidae > Pseudorhombus > Pseudorhombus dupliciocellatus. The sequence goes on along the minus strand of JAFBJW010000210.1, from coordinate 4,345 downwards.
ACAGAAGGATTTTTTTTTTTTTTTTTTTAAACAATCACACTCCAGATTTAGGTTATATTATTATTATTATTATTATTATTATTATTATTCAAGAAACCTCATACTGAAGCAGGGACGAAAATCAAATATTGATACCTTTGGTGCCTTGTTGATAAAATGTACCAACTACTGCCATATTTTTGTTACGTTATGCTGAGCACTCGACTGTTTATTTGTTTTATTGCTTCTCGAGAAGTGATGATTGTTTTGAACACGGTAGTGTTTTAGCTACCTGCCTACTCACATGTAACTGAAACAACAGTAAAAAAAAAGAAAAAAAGAGCAACAACTACTAAATCAAACGTGTGCGACTTTCTCACTCATTCAAAGGAAAACGTCTTTGGAAGATTGAAAGAGTTTATTCACATGAAGCAACATAGAATCAGAGCATTATTAGATTATATGGATCCTCAGTTTACTCTATATTACTGTAATCACACCGAATGGTTTACAAAAGTAGAATAGTGTTCATAACGTAGGGTTTTCTGTTTTTTCTATTTGTCACGTATGGAATATGAATGATTAGGTGGTCAAACAGTTTAGAGGTTATAATGTATAATATAATATAACTAATAACATGGTCTGGTGAGCCCAATTATCATCTCCAAAGCCGCTGTTTCATATCTTTTCTTGCATGAAGAAGTGAATCCACTCCTGGCTCCTTTTGGCCCATCACAGTCGTCACTCCTCGGTCGGCGGGTCAAAGCCACTTGGGGATACTGAACCCAGTCCACTGGTGTTCACTGGCCCTGCGCTTCAATCTCTCCGTCTGTCAACTGGGTTTTCTAAATCTTTTCTGCCCTGAGTCTGTTAATGTGGGTGAGTAAGTCGAAGCATTAGGTCGGGCTTTGGGACTGAGGGACTAACAGCCACTGTTCCTCCTGGTGTACGCCTGCCCTCCGATACTGTACTCCATCTCGTGGAAGTGCATGTTGGACACGGAGATGGCTGATGGGCCCTTCTCTTTGAAGCCGGCTTTGAGGTAGAACGGCACCAGGAAGTCCTCGCAAATCAGCAGAGCTCGTCGGAGGCCCGCTACGCAGCGCAGGTACTGCAGGTAGCGCCACAAGAGGATGGAGCCCTTGCCCTGCTGGCGGCAGTGGCGGTGCACCGACAGCACGTGGATGTGCACAGCGGGGGAGTCTGGGACGTGCTGAGTCATGGCCTCCTGGAGGAGAACGATTACACGGTGGCGTAAATGAGCAAGTACTTTAAGTAATTTGCATGGCCTTTGGCATATTTTCTTTGAAGCCAGTTCTGTGAGATGACTTACTTGTGAAAGCCTCTCCTTGTCCCAGCCAGAGCCGATGATGAAAGCCACCAGCTGCCCCTCCTCAAACCAGCCCAGTGAGAGCTCAGGACACTGACTCAGGAAGTTCAGCACCTCATCCAGGGTGAGGGGACACTCTCCAGACACAGAGACGAATGCTGGAAGGGGATGGAAAGAACCATTTTATACAAATGATCATTTTCTGTGACTTAACGTAAAGAACCGATGAAAGAATATTTTGTTTCAGGTTAGAAAAAAATGTATAGATCCCAAAACCAGTGATTAAGATGGAGGATGCAGTTTATTTAATTTCTCATCTGACAAATAAACTTCTCTCTCGCTCACCTTCTCTCTCGATCTCAAACACGCTGATGGCGTCCTGTGGTGTGAGGTTCCTGAACTCGCTGGCGGGGAGCGTGTGTCGTCGTTGCTGCAGCGGGCTGACCACCCTCACGGGCGACTTCAGGAAGAAGGGCTTGAGGAACGGTGAGCGGCTGACCTGCTGTGCCATGATGTCTCAGCTGTACACCAAACAGGAAGTTTCAAACAACTCTTGTTCTGTCTTCTTCTTTCGCCCACAGCTTTTTCTATGACTGCGCGCTGATGTAGTGGAGGAGAAGTCACTGCAGCTCTGACGGCGATGCTGCTGACCTTTGTGTCCCTCCTGCTCTGCGCTCCTCCTCCTCCTCTTCTGTGTCTCTGAACCCTGAATACTGTGAGGTGGTCATCTCAAAGTAGGTTAGCTGTCGGTGCACGTGTTTCCAAAATCTCTAAATCCCTTGCTCTCAAATGCCTTACATGTTCTGAGGGGAGGGGGATTCCTATGTTCATACACTAAGAGGCAACTTTGTATTTGCATAAATGACAGTCTACATATTTAGACACAGGTACGTGAGTTAGACAATTCCTTTTACGTATACGTACAGACACATATATACAATACAGAATAGTTCTGCTCCAAAACTAAAACAATAATAATAATAATTAGAAGAAGAAGAAGTCATAACAATAAAGACTTTTTATATTCTCTTAAAAAAATGGTTTAAAAAGTTGCCCCACAGACAAACACATTTAATCAAATTAACACAAGAGACAATGGAAACAATGAAGCAATGAAACAAAGAAACAAGCATCTTTGAAAGTTTTTTTTAATGCTGAAAACTAAAAATAATTAAAATGCTTAATTGCTTTATTTTGTTTTAAAAATTTGTCTTTAATAGGATAATTTTAGCAATAATTTGGTCATGTCTCACTCCTCAAAACACAAAGAGAAAGTATTATTATTATTTAATTTTTAAAAATTTACAGCAAGAAAAGTCCAAATAGACGTATTTCACTCTCTCTCTCTCTCTCTCTCTCTGTCAATGTTTGAGGCATGAAGTGGTGTTTGTCAAGCAGCCGTATGTTCACGTGTGCATCACGGACATGTATGTTAACACGTGCACTGCAGATTCCAGCGTGTCTGCATGTTTTCAGTTATCAAGGGCATGTGTGCTAAATGAACTGCTCCAAGTGATGGGGGGATTTGTGTGGATTGCTGTTGAGATGATTTCATGCCTCAAAGAGGTTTAACACCGACTAATTAAATGAGAGAGCACTTGCCTGACTGGCCTGAGGTAAACCTATTTACACACAAACACCCCTGGCTCAGCGCTCAGACATGATATTATTTTATACTGCCCAAAGGGATCAGACCAAAATAGATTTGTGTTAACGATTACTGACTCATTCCGCTGCTTTCTTGCAGCCTCTTATGTAAGTGATGTGCGGGAACTCTTTATTTTTGACACCCAGAAATATTCCCTCGTCTTTTAAAGACCAGTAAGGCTGGATTTTTAGAATCTCAGAAATATGTTTCAGCTCAAAGACAAGTTTTTTTTTTTTTTTTTAAAGCTTTAAGTGAATGAAACAGGAATACAACAGTGCAACATATGAGAGCTCTAATCTTACACTTCAAACCCAACCCCTGACCTTCTCCCTTCTCATCTCCCACAGTGTGTGTGTGTGTGTACATGAATATTTCCCTGCGTGTATTATGTTTTTATAGGCGAGCGCGAGGCCACAGTGTAACTGAATCCTTATTAAACTTTCCACTGGTGCACACCTGTTGGTATAGCCAAGCAGAGAGCAGCAGTTAAACATTAACGCAGAGGAATGTCATTTAGTTTGAAATATGAAACACATTACACAGATTTTAAAGAGCGAAGGAGCCTGAAAATTCTTCATTCTTAAAGTGAATCGGCCCTGTGTGTGTCATGTGAAACCTGAGAGCTGTAGATTCCATTTCTGTCGTAAGAAAGCGAAGTGAAGAAATTTAAAGTAGCATGAAATTGTAATGTTTCAGTTTAGGTTTATTTTTTATGTTGCTGAAAATGTCACAGATCATAATTTGATATGTTTCAAACCAACAAGAACATTTAGATTTAGATCAATCACTGCCCTTTCATTATGTGTAAAACTATTTGACCATAAAAAAGGAAATGTTTTATAGATTTAAAAAGATACAAAGATTTATATTCATGGGATACATTTTGTCAGGTCCTCACAAATTCAAAGGGTTGTTTGTGTTGTGTGTTGTTGTGTGTGTGCTCGTATTCATCCACTTATCTCTGAGTCAGCTCTATAGTTAATTTGTTGACAGCGCAGGTTGTACTGTTTTATCCTCCTGCCTTCTGGTACTTTAGGTGGTTTATTCAACAGCGTCATCGACCCCAATTAACCCAACTCAAACCTAAAACCTCGTGATAACTTCAACACTTTTATATATAAAAGAAAATTATTCAAAAAATTATATATATATATATAAAAAAGGCGAATATGATATTAAGCTACAGCTTATTAAAAAGCTGTAGCTTGCAGGGAGATATTTTAACAAAGGAGAACTGAGAATGTGAGTTTTAGTGCAGTCAGTTGTTCATGTGTTTTATCCAAATAAAACTAAATTCCACAACAGATTTATGTCTAAATCATAGTGGTTCCCAAACATTTTCTGCTGGGCCCCCCTTTGGTACATAACAATTTTTTGTGCCCCCCCAC
>JAFBJW010000209.1:64611-170287 GCA_016785235.1 Pseudorhombus dupliciocellatus | reverse complement strand
CTCGAGTCTCTTCGTTTCAGTGATTGCTGAAAGCTGAGCATTTCTCCTACACCCTCAGAGCACTGCTCCATCAGGAAACTCGAATCTGAAAGTGAAAGTTAGAATCTTTTTAGCGTCGTGTGATAAAAATAACTGACGGGAACATCAACAGAACTTAAAACACCAACAACTAATCAAACAAATTCTGTTGAATCAAATAATGAATCGATAAAAACATATTAAATCATCGTCTTATATAAAAGGACAGAAAACGACCCAAAGCACGAGCCAATAGAAGACTGTGGTATTTCCTCATCATCTGTCTCCAGGCAGAAATGCTTCACTGAGGTTGTGGGAGGTCAGCTGACTTATTAGAAAACAAGAACTTATAAAAGTGCCTCAATTCACCTTCACAGTGTGGTAAAGTACACAGTATTCATGCTCAGTAGCCTCTAATTACTTGTCTCATCGCCTGTCTCTGGTCAATTTGTAATAATTTACTTGCTCTTTGTAGATTCTGTCCTTTTCATTCCTTTTGATTTTTATTCAGCTTCATGAATGAAACTGCTGCAACCTATTAAAAATGTATTGGGAACATGGACAGTTGAGCATGTGTGTGATAAGAACTAGATCCAATTTTACTGCCTTTCTTAATCCTCAAACGTCATATCTCCTCCTAAAGATCTGGAACTTTAGCATACGTTTTTTTGTTTCATCAGATTCATTTAACTCAGGAAAACACGGCGTCTGTCTGATGCAGGATTTATTTCAGAGAACTGGTGACAAACAGAAATTTTTGACAAGGAAACAACGTTAAATTAAAATCTTGCCTTAAACAACGTTACACTGCATCAATGCATCAACCTCAGCTATAAATGAATGTAAAAAAATGACCTATAAACTTGTTTCACAGCGAAAATGCCCAGGAAACAACACAAAGCCGCAGGATAAACAGAGAAACCACTGTTTTAAACACAGGACAAACCGCGGTTTGGAAATAAACCTGAACCTCAGCAGAAACGTGGGCCCCATCAGTTCCTGAACCTATAGGAGATGGGAAGCAGCTTGTGAGTTTTCTTCAGGCTCTGGACCTTGGCGTGCGTCTGCTCGTCCATCGTCTTGTAGCAGCGCCGCGCGTAATCCAGGAGCTTCTCCTTGGAGGCCTCGAACTCACCGACCTCCGCCACCTACGCAGCAGCAGATGGGAGGCAGGAACGTTCACAGCAGTTGGAAATGATGAAGAGGAGCAGCTCAAACGTTCACGCAACGACGGCACAGTCCAAGTTCAGACCTTCTCTGGGGCCACCAGCAGCAGCTCTGCCACCGGGGACGTGGACGCCATGGTGTTGCGGTCGACACCGTGGATCTGGAAGGCCCGGGACATGCTCCTCACCCGCTGGTAGGTGGACAGGATCTTCTTGTAGCGAATCAGAACTCCATCCGGATCTTTAACTGAGGGCAGGAAGTGGTGAAAGAGCAAGTGACAGAGACAAGTTCAACAGGATCTGACGGCGGTCGGCCGCAGGAACCAGAGGTTCCACCAGGAGGTGAAAACTGAGCCGGAGCCTCACCTCTCTGTCTCTCCCTCCCATGAGTGATCCTGAAGATCCTCCTCATCTTCATCCTGGGAGCTTTCTTCTTCGACCCCTTGTCTAACGCGTCCTCCTCGTCTTCATCCTCCTCATCCTCCTCCTCCTCCACGAATTCGTCATCAGTGAAGTATTTCTCCTCCTCCATGTGAAACTCCTGCTTGACTGCAGACATGAAGAAAACGTTGGAAGGGTCAAATCGATCCACGGTAAGAGGCGGCTGGCGTCCTCCTGACCAGGGATGGCGGCGCCGCGGCGGCTCCGAGGTCCCACCACCTGCAACCGTTTGAGGGTCATTCCAGACCGGGTGGTCATGGGGGAGGGAGGCAAGGGGGCGGTGGAGGGCTGGACCTTTACATTCCGCTGGGCGTCTCCGCACCACTCTGCCACTGCATGAGTTAGAAAATCGCATTTTAAAATGTGTCCCTGAAATCACGGCTCAGCGCCCCCCCCCAACGTCACTCACCATCTGGACTCATGCTGGCGATGAAGCGGTTCAGCTGACAGCGCAGGAAGTTGCGCTCCTCCTCCAGCTCCTCGATTCGCTTCTGCAGCCAGGCGTTCTTCTCCAGCGCCACGTACAGGTGAGCACGCAGGTTCGAAACCAGGATGAACGGGCTGTACTGGGAGTGAGGAGGCTCATGCACCACAGGCTCTGCAGGAGGAAGAGGCAAGTGTTCAAGAATTAAAGCTTGGGATGGATGTACAACCTCTAGCCACTAGGTGTCCCCAGTGCACAGGCAGTAAAACACCAATGATTTGATTTAACTTAAAGCTGGGACTATTCAGATTCAATGCTTTAAACGTGCCAGGAATACAATCACATTCATTTCTAATAAAAAACAACAACAAATAATTAAGTTTTTAAATTATAGTTTCTTGATCGATGTTCTGGGTCCTATGATGAGTGCGATCACGTGTCCCACCTTCCATCACCGACGGGCCCTGGCTCAGGTGATAGGCCGCCGGTCTCTCCATGTTCTCCTCCAGGGGGAACGAGACCTCATAGGCGTCCAGATACAAGCCCCCTCCCCCTCCTCCCGCAGACGAAGACGATGGCGGCATGTAGTGCTCTGAGGAACAGCGGACAGTAGGACGTTAGGTTCCACACGGGACATTTATTATCTGCTGATTTTAGGTTCAAGTCAAACACGCAGGAAACTGTCAGGTGAAGAAGCTTTTTTTTTTCCCCTTTCACCAGTCCTCACACACGCCATTTAATGGTCAACACAAGAAATTCACCACCCCTTCCTTCTCACATGCCTCTGAGCGTCATTTAGCGGTTCAGGCCCGAACCTGTCCGAGTTTAACCAAGCCGGCACCCAGCAGGACGCGACTCGAGCCCCATGAGTACAGCAGCTCAATAAACTCGGTTCTGTCAGTGGAGAGGGTCAACTGTGTGGATGAGGACGTGTCTCAGATTCATTTGGACCCAGTTACTCCTGCTCTGTGTGAAATGTTGCTCGATTGGAACAGAAACAACAGGCTCACGGCACAAAAGAAAGCTGATCCTGAAAAACCAAGAGAGCTCCTTCAGGGTCTCCACCCATTCGGATCATTCTGGTGACCTCGTCTTAAAAATGGAGGATGTCATCTTAGGACATTTGTCATTATCACCTCTGAACATCAATACAAACACACACCGTGCTAAAACAGAGGAACCTTCATGTTTGAGGAGGTGGAATCAGAATCTGTCTCAGTGAATCGATGATTCAAACGAATCATCAGCAGAAGAGCTGGTTTCAGCTTTAATAACAACTCATGTTACTGGTCAGGGTTGTTCAAGTCCTGTAGCACCTCCAGGACACAGGGGAAATACATGATACACACATGATAATATCACTGGAAAGCCATGGAAAACAAGGTGTTACAATAAATAACATGTGAACCAAACCTGATTCATGATCACTTATAAAAACGGATTCCGTTTAAAAGCAGAAACGGAATCAACTCCAGCTCAAACAAAAGGATCAGCTCGTCCGGTCAGAGGTCGGTAAAGAAAAGTGCACATTTAAGGTTGTCTGGATGCTCTGGGTGCTTCTGCGTGTTTGGGGGTGTGCACACGCTGTGTACACGGTGCAGTTACCTGGCGGGTTTCCATCGTCTCTGCAGTTCGGAGGATTCATGACGTGAGAGCAGCAGAAGCCGGATGTTTGGATGGAGTCGTCGCTGACCCACTCTTCGGTTATACTTCAGTAATACGGCGCGAGAACGAGCCTCAGCTGCGCGCACCCCCTCCTCACCGCGCTGCTGCATTACCTGATTATAAGTGACACAGCTGGCTCAGGTGTGCACGCACCACGCATGCGCACGACCCACTTGTTGTAAAAACTTTATTCACAACCAACGTGGGAATTACACATGATCAGCAAAATAAAAATCCGCGACACACACGGAAGTCAAATCAGGTAAAACAGCAACAACAACAAAATGACCCCACAGAGATCAGCACCCGATCATAACAAACCTTCCGTCACTCATTCATTCACATTCCAGAGAATATTCACCCACAGATATTTAATTACCTACTGGCGACTGTAGGGGAGGAAATAATAATAATAATAATAATAAGAAGAAGAAGAAGAAGAAGAAGAAGAAGAAGAAGAAGAAACTGTAACGTTATTTATTATATGATAATAATATGTCATTATTATAATTACAACATTTGTTTTGATATTTATATTCATGGATTCAATCTTCCAGAATAAATCGATAATAAAACATTAATTTATTAATTTTTCCTTCACGGATAAATTTACATGAAGCAGATTTTGCAATTAATATGATAGTCAGTGTTAAAATCAGTGAAAACATGATAAACGGTAAAACACAGTGTAAAATACATTGAGTCATTTCAAAATAAACTGAAAAGGAAGAAGAAGAGGAAACAGGAAGTAGGTCACCTGAGGGCGGGGCTCAGGTAGAGGAACGTAAATCCGGAAGTGAAGAGAAGCGCGAGGATCGGATTTTTTTTTCGTGGCTGCAGAAAAAAAACGACAAGAACAAGTGAGTGAGACACAAACGTTCATTTCTAATGCGGAAAGAAGTTGATGAAGAAAGAAATGATTTGAACTGAAACACCTGGATCACACGAAGCGTCCACAGCTTCAGCATCTGTGACACTGACAACTAACGCAGATCATTCCGCTCATCAACTGGATGGGGCCGTTTAAAAAAACTGCTGCAGTCAAGTTACTGTCTTTAACTTTCATGGAAGTATTAGTTTGATTTATATTCACCTTTATTTAAATATTAAAAAACACAGTCTTTTCTCTTAGATTTAACTCATTCACCAGCAGCCACCATCAACCACATTTATATTTCTATATAGAATCACAGGAAAACAAGTCATCATGTTTTTATTAATACAGAGTCTGAGTGTTTATTGAGCCGCTGAAGATTTCATATGAATCTGCTTGATCTCAGCGTCCAGGTAGCGGCCGTGTTTCCTGCGGGTTCAGGATGGGCCTCTGTGACGGCCTCTCTCACTGTAAGGTGGCCCTGGCCTTCGCAGTGCTCATGGATTTATTGGGCGGAGCCGCTCTGCTGGTGGGAGTCTTTGCCCACCTGGAAATCAATGGACAGGACTTTGGAGACTTACTGGTTTATACTGGTGAGTCTGAAGTAGAGCTGTGGTGATGTACACTTCACTGAGGAGCGTCAGGCTCGTGCGTGACCCGTGCGTCCTCTTGCAGGAGCGCTGTTCGTGGTCATGTCTCTGGCCGGCTGGGTGTTGTGGTACAGCGGGAACATCGAGGGCCTGACGTCCAGGAAGGAGCTGGGACACATCGGCAGCGCCGTCGACCGACTCGCTCGCAACCTCAGCCGCAAGATCCGCACCTACAGGAGCCGCAGCTGAGCGCCGGACGCCGTCACGGCCGGGTGTTCGCCCCCTGTCTGCCAGTATTAAGATCAGAACCCTGAAGTGTTACCAGCTTGTCCCCGAGATTTACACTGTAAACGTGCTGTTCTGTTACGCAGTTTGATTTTTATCCTCAGTACATGTTTAATGTTTGAATGAGACTGAACTCAACACGGGTCTGTCCACACATTTCAATAAAAGGACATCAAAGCTCGAGCAAGACCATTTAAGACCGTTTGTTCACCGCAACATCTGTCAGTGGAAGTATGTATTTAACCTTTTATTATTAGTATTCAAAATATATATAATATCTAATATTCAAAACTAAATACAGAAATATGTACGAAATATATTTACTTCTAAACACAGCTCCCTCTGTCTGTCTGTCTGCCTTCATCTATCTTTGCCGCCTCTGTCTCTCTCTCCTTCTGCTCGTCCGTCTTAATCCCCCTCTCCTTCCGCCAGCCACAGGATTTTCTTTCCTCGATCTCCCTCTGAACCAGGTTGTGGCTCAAAGTTGAACGATTCATCTTCAGGCCAAGTGAAGGAAACCTCCCATCAAATAAACTGTCGTCGTCGTGGCCTGAGGGAAAATCCCTGTTGGAAACGAAGCTAGAATTTAATGTGCAATGGAAACAGGGCGGATACTGGAGCTGGTGGTTGTTGGTTTACAGTTTGAGTGATTCAAACCAGAACCAGCAAAAGTTTGTTAGATTCACGTTGAGAGTGATGTTGAGGCCTTTGGGTCGGCGTGTCCTCTCTTCGTCCTCAGAGCTGTCCAAAGCCTCCAGGACCAGATGGCTGAATCCAGATCACCTGTGGCGGCTGCCGGTGCCAGGAGGGAGGCCTCAGTTAGGCCTCAGCACGTCAGCAGGGGAATTAAGATGTTTTATTTAATACAGAGCAGAGATCAGCGCTGTGCCAGCAGAGCTTAGTGTCGATACCGCTCTATACTTATCCTGCGCTAAAGAACCCAGCCGCTGCAGGCGCTTGAGTCATCAGCTCAAGGGTCGGCGTTGTTGTTGTTTGATGATATCATGTGCAAAGTGAGGGAGCGCTTGGCCAATCGCAGATGGTCCGCGCTGCTCGGCCCTGAATGCCTCTGCAGGACGGACAGAGCTGCAGGGCGTCTCCTCTCTCCCCGGGTCGCTGCAGAGCGTTCAGGTATTTGAGGGGAGCAGCGTCCTCTGAGCAAAGGGTGGCTCAGCAGCGGGCAGCTCAATCCCGTTTGGAGAAACGCCACTCGCCATCCGGATTCAAAGCACCGAGGGCCCGACCGAGTCAAAGTTGCACACTTGATTTCACGTGCGAGCTGATGTGGCAACGGTGCACGCTGAGGGACAACAGGAGCTGAGAACGGCTGCTGGATGGACCTCTGCCACCCCCTCCCACCCCCGTTGTGTTTGCCCAGGTTTTTGTTGTGAGCCGCGGGACGTCAGTGTGGTCCAACTGACCTGTGACCCGTGTCACGTGTCAGAACCACATGTCACCTCTCATGACTTCTCCATCGATACTGACCATTTGCAGACGTGTTTAAATAATGAGTCTTGTTGAATCTATGGTGATAATTTCTCAGGAGACAGTTTTACTCAAGTATTAATGAATGAAGGATATTACACATCTCAGCCCAAACCCAAAAACAACTCTCAAGAACACAGTACTTCTCAGTACTTCAACCTTTTGTAGTTTTGGTCACTTCACAACTGATGGAATGTTCCAGGATACAAAGAGCTGAGCTGAGCTGAGTTGAGGAAGCCGACCACGACGGCACGGCAGCTCAGGGGTTCACATGGGAGTTGCCTTGGCTCCGCGTCAGGATGATCCACTTTAATTGACTTATCTCCACAGGCTGATTTCTTCTGCTGCTCGCAGGCAGAGCTTCAGTGTTTGTGTTGGACTCCGCTGCTCACACAGGTAGGAGTGTGTGTCGGCTAACTTTATTGCCCGAGTGACTAGAATGCACCAGGCGATGCGACTGACGTTCTCTTCCTCCAGGTCACACCTGCCTGGCTCTTTGTCTTGGGATAACAAAGCAAGGTCCACTTTCCAAAGCTTTAGACCAATCAAGCAGATCATCTTCGACCTGAGTTTAACTTTGTCCGTGACAACTCTCGCTGGTATTACCGACGGCTGATTGGCTTAACAAGCTTACCAAGCAGCTTCTGCTCTCTCTTCCCAGCACTTGCTTCAGGAGCAGGACTCAGCAGCGACACGGCTAACGGGAAGAATCTGCCGTCTGCAAACCAGAGGAGTCGAGGTTGTGCATCAGGGCCACCAATCCTCGCCTGGACACAGCCGTGAACCTTCGCCAGCGCGACCGACGATGGGCAACAGCAAGAGTGGCGCCGTGTCGAAGGAGATCCTGGAGGATCTGAAGCTCAACACCAAGTTCTCAGAGACCGAGATTGTCCAGTGGTACGAGAACTTCAAGAGGCAGTGTCCGACAGGCCGCATCACAAAAGAGGAGTTCCAGAACATCTACAGCAAGTTCTTCCCTGACAGCGACGCCAACACGTACGCCCAGCACGTCTTCCGCTCCTTCGACACCAACGATGACGGCACGCTGGACTTCAAGGAGTACATCATCGCACTCCACATGACGTCGACGGGCAAGACCACGAGGAAACTGGAGTGGGCCTTCTCGCTGTTTGACGTGGACAAGAACGGATACATCACCAAGTCAGAGGTCAAGGAAATCTGCACGGTGAGTTCACAATGCTGGGCAAAGAGTTTCGAAATAAAATGCTGCTCAAGCGAGTTTTTAATGAGCAAAAAAATGTACACCAATTTCATTTCAGTAGCAATAAACTGCCGTGTCGTTAATCTTCAGTGGCTCAAACTTCGGCATTTATCAGAATGAATCCAGGTCATCGATGAAGAAGCTGCCAACCTGTTGATCATACTCTCTCTCTCTCTCTCTCGACGAGCGCTGGCTTCCTCGGCGGTTTGTGTCAACAGACACAGCATCAGCTCACTGACACGTGGAGATGGGCGAGGATTAAAGGAGGAGATTAAAGGGAGCGCTGGCTGGCAGCAAGTCAGATATCTGTGAACGCGTCTTCTGCTTCCTTCCTGCCCACAGGCCATTTTCAAGCTGATTCCTAAAGACGAGCTGTCGACTCTGCCCAACGACGAAAACTCCGCTGACAAGAGAGCAGACAAGCTCTGGAAGTTCTTTGACAAGGGCGACAACGGTGAGATGGAGACCTCTGTGTTGCTGATTCTGATTGTGTGTCGTCGGTCAATGAACATTCAGCCTCCTTCCTGCTTCACTCGGAGCAGAGAGAGAGGAAGCAGATGGATGGATGGATTTAATTCACGTCATGATATCTCGAAAGAGGTTCTGTTGATGACACTCATCTCTATGCTGCAGTCGTTTTCACTCGCGTGAGCTTCATGAAACTTTCTTGTTTCTTCCATCCAGACCGAGTGGCAGAGGGAGAGTTCATCAAGGGAGTTCTGGAAAATGACGTGGCTCTTCGCCTGATTCAGTATCAGCCTCTGAAGTAGCTGCTCTCGTTAGACGTGTTCGTTCTGCTCCTCTCTCCGTCCGTTCTGTCCTGTCCGCCCCCCCCCCCCCCCCCCCCCCCCCCCCCCCCCCCCCCCCCCCCCCCCCCCCCCCCCTTTTACCCTTCCCCCCCCCCCCCCCCCCCACCCCCACCCCCACCCCCATCGCTCCAGAGCAGCCGCCGACTCGGGACGTGTCCCCCGGGCTGCGATCACGGCTGTGGTTTCCACACAGATCATCAAACACAAACGTTAGAGTTCAGTCCAGAAGCATGCGTCCCCTCGTGACAGAGCGGCCTGATTCATACACTTTTATAACTGAGATTTTACACCAGGCCTGAACAGACGAAGCACTTAGAGAATTTCTAAACGTGTCATAAAAACTTTACAAACGTGAATTGTGAAGGTGTTTCAGCAGCTCGACAAACCTTTGAATATCCAGTACCATTGTTGTGCAACTCTGTGACTCCACAGTGTGTAATTCCTCCCTGAGGCTACATGTGAGTGTTCTAGTCCAGTGGTGCGTATCGGAGAACATAGCTGTGTTCATGTACAACATGTAAAACGTGTTGCTCCTGGATTTTCCTTTACAATAAAGTCAGAAAATCTAAATTGTGATAAAAACCAAAGGTGCAAGACGTCGTCTTTTGCCCCCCCCCCCCAGTCTGTGAGGAAAGAGACGACTGTTTGAGACTAAAGACAAATAAGAGAGAAAGTACATGAGCTGAACTCTGATCCACAGGATAATCCACGGTCCCCACTGTGCACACTTTTGATTGGGAACGATTTCCCTGGTCTCGTTGACTTCTGTGGATTAACCAGAACAGCCTGGACATTGTTCCTCTGCCACGTCCACATCAGACAGGACATTTTGTTTGTACAAAGTTCAGGTCAGGAGCAGTTCTATGGCAAACTAGACGCAGAACTTCCTGTGCTACCAGGTATCCCATCAGGCCTGGGAACGCCAGGCAGCTGTAGAAACAGTGGTCATGGAGGAGACAATGGATGGAACCTTTTATCGTTTATGTCTTTCCCCAACATGTTTATCTCTTCTCCTTGTCTCAAACACATCTTTAAAAACAGGCCCTTCAACCTCCAGATGTTGACAACTGTCCTGCTTCACAATGAGTTCTGCAGTTACACAAGACAAACGCAGACAACAGGAGGAAAGATTAGTCGCGTTTCATAATGAGAGGACCTACTTTTCTTTCTTGCCCCACATTCTGGAGCAGACGGCGGCTTATTCCACCACCACGACTCTTTACAGGATAAATATGTGACACATATATAATATTCTCTTCTTGGCTGTTTAACGAGGTGATGAATTAGTGATGATCATCAAAAGTCACTCTGAATGAGCCTGAACCAAGAACCGTGTCGAAATGGAGAAAGCAAATGAAGTCAGCTCCAAACTAAAACTGCTGCCTGTTGTGTGGACGCATGAATAAATTAACCCCTTCATCACAAACTGGTGTGACAGACTCATCTTATATAAACTGCTGTACAATCCCAGCTTGTCATTTACATTTTTAATTACTCTCACATACTGTTCAGTGACCTCACAACCTCGGTTATCTCGCTTCCCTGCCGTTATCATGTCCATCGCTCTCTCTCTCTCTCTCTCTCTCTCTCTCGCTCTCCCCTGACTGGGGAGATTATTGACATAATCTTCTGTGCAGCATTTGAAAGCATCTGTCTGAACATCCAAATCTGTGTTGCTGTAATGTTGGACTCTTCCCTTTGGGACGGAAGCACATGAAGTCAAGGTACGACATGAAAACGGAGGGCGAGACGGGAAACACATCAAGTCCCTGCTGAACGTAACACGAAGGTGGGCGTGGTGTGTGTTCGAGCCTCGCCGTGTCCTCCACAAGACGCCCATGGCGGTTCAATCTCAGCAGAGCGAGTCGTCCCTCTCCTCCTGCAGCGCGTAATCTATCTCGTCCATCTCCCGCTCGCAGTCTTCACATCCTTCAGCGCAGCATCCTTCCACCACCACCAGGCTGTGAGGGTCCCCCAGCCGTCCCACTCCCACTCCCGCTACTCCCATTCCTCCCACTGCTCCCACTCCCATCCCAACCCCGTTTCCTCCAAGTCCCACCCCTCCCATGGTCGTCATTCCTCCCACTCCTCCTCCACCAATGAGCAGCGCTCCCCCAGCTCCACATGCAAGAGGTCCAACAGCTGGTCCTACCCCTCTGGGCCACAGCGGGTCCATGAGCGCTCCCTGGTGGCCCAGCTGAATCAGCTGACTGACGGAGTAAACCCCTGCGCCGGCCCCAGCGCCGCCCCCTCGGACGACCTCCTCATAGGAAGGAGCTAAGGTGGCGGCGCGAGCTTCCTCCAGCCTCACGCGGGCCCTGTGCTTCATCTCGATGATGGTCTTCGTGTAGGAGTTGAGTGTTGCCACGGCGGCCGCCATACAGCAGCTGAAGGACAGCCAAGCCATTCTGTGGAGTCCGGGGGGGGGCGGGGGGGGCGAGGGGTGGGGGGGGGGGGGGGGGGGGGGGGGGGGGGGAGAACTTCACTCAGTTTCCCAGCCGGCATTTTGAGGTGCAATGATTCAGGACGAGAGTGTGAGAGTGAAGCCTCGTTGCAATTAGCAAGGAGTGTTTAAATTAAGAGAGGTCAAACTTACGCGAAGGACCATCCGTAGTCCCAGGTCTGTGGCCTCCAGTCTTTGGGTCCGATGCTGACAGTCATCTGAAACACCGTGGTGTACATCATGTGAGCCATCATGCCCATCAGCCCTGACGGAGGAGGGGGAGGACAAACGTCAAGTTTGTTAGAGACGAAAACCAACAGGTTAAATGAGAGACAACAGGAAGTGTCCCTCACCTGAGAGGACGGTGCACATGGCGGCGAAGGCGTTGATCTTGAGGGCGTTCATCTCCCTCTTGGCACAGAGGCAAATGGATTCCACCCACATCAGCAGGAATCCCATGGCCAGGAGGCCGATGTACATGAACTCGCTGATGACGGACAGCCAGAGGACGCCTGGACGCAGCAGGGGAGGGAGGTTCAGGCGATTTGTCCCGTCGCTGCTTGGAGTTAAACAGCGAGGCACTCACCTTGAGTTTCTCCTGGCGTGAGCTCAATGAAGCTGCGACACTTCTCCTCCTGATCCTCCCCTGGAAGAACAAGACAGATGTCCTCTTTTCAGTTTGTTCCGTGAGCTCTCGTCCTCAAGTCCAAACCTCTTTCACCATCACCAACCTTCGTTGTGCTTCTCACAGGACAGCCAGAAGCCCGTGTGGAAGTAACGCAGCATGTACTTGTCCTCGCCCGTCTCCCAGATGTAGTGGACGGCGTTGGCCAGCTGCTTCCTCTTCAGCCTGGCCAGCTCGTCCTTCTGCAGTGGAGACAGCGTTATGTTGGTGGCCGGGTTCCTGGGGTCCGGAGTGGGGGCCTCTGAGGGGACAGTGGTGGGACAAGTGCGTGTCGGATCAGTCCTACGATCAATTCACTGAGAAACTGTGACATTAATCCCACAGCAGGTCTCCTGTAGGTCACAGTGTGAAACAATCTGAAACACGGCTCTCTGGGTAATTTAGACGTCTTAGATGGTCTTTAGATGTCGTGGAAATTGAATCGTACATGGAAACAAATAGGCTTACAGCTCAAAGATAAGACAGCGGGTTAGAGAGTGCAGATAACATGCAGCTGCAGATACAAAGTTCTGAGATTAGCAACAAAGCCGGGATTATGTGAATCTCTGCCAGTCAAGTGGAAAAGGCTTGAACACAGGGTGCAAGAAAATAATCATACAAAATAATAATAATAATGTGAAAATTCTGCAGCAAATAATAACAGAGTTTTCTTTTTACTGAAAATATTATAAATCACTTTGATAAAAAGTTGATGAAAAACAGCACAATTTTCACACAACAGACAGAGTTAATTATATATATATGGATATTATTAGGATATGAAACTTTTTATTACATCATTTAATCACCAGAGATATATAAAATTTGATGATTTAAAAAACAAGTTTCAAGTTCCATTGAAAATGTACCATTAAAAGCAATTTTACAAAATTAAAAATATCTGTTTAAACAACTGTTAAGTATTAAAGAATTCTCTTTTTAACATTTTTTGGTTTGTGTTTATTATATCTAACTTCATCAAGGATGATCTGTCATTTTAACCTTCTGGTCTGTAGCTGTCTTATTGTTGCTGTACTTTGTTTGAAGGCATGTTAACCCTTAAACACCCACTGTGTCGTGATTGGTGCTTGAGGTGTTTTTTCCCCGCCCTCACCTGTGGTGTACGGTTGGCTGTTATTCTGCCCGCAGTTCTTCAGCTTCACGGGAGACAGGCAGAGCGGCTTCACCACCTTGTGCGTCCCCTCGCACCAGTAGGAGGTGCAGAACGCCAACACGGACAGCGTGAGGGCCAGGGAGGTGAGGGACAGGGACAACAGGGAGCGGTTGCGTCTGGACATGTTCTCCAGCATGGCTGCCTCTCCAGTCCAGGCGGACACGGGAAGGAAAAACAGAGACTGGGCGTGTGTGGCTGCAGCTCTGAAAGCTCAAAAATGGCGGCAAGAGCCTGCTGGCCAATCAGGACGCAGATCAGAGGCGAGAGGGGGTTTCCGTGACACCACGAGTCCAGCGGGCGGATGACGTGATGGGCGTGAAGGTTTGTGGTGGTGATTGACTCATGGAGGATGGAGAAGAGGAAAAGGGATTAGGGGCGTTTGAGAAGTAGAACAAAGGTCAGAGGAGAAGATCAAAACCAGAGGTTGGGTGGAGAGATGGGGGAGGGTGGGGCTTAAGGAAGGCAAACTGTGGATGAGCGGAGGTCAGAGGACAGTGGAGAAAGATGAAGTGTGGGCAGATTTAATCGCCTCCAGTGAGTAAGACTGAGGAGGAGACAGATGTGGAGGCCAGAGGTTGCAGCCAGAGCTCCAGTGTCACGGAGCGTTTACATTTCTTCTTCTTCTCCTTCATGCTACGGCACGAGCCAGGCGAGACACTTGACCCCACACATTCCCTCTCACGAAGCTGCCGCCCTACCCCATCCCAGCCTGCACCTCCTGTCTGTTCGGCTCCTCTCCGACAAAGATAAACATCTAAATCTTCTCCCGTGGATTTTGCGACTAATCGGTCCGGCGCTCAGGGCACATCCCGTCTCCAACCTGTTCCTCCACCTCTCAAGGAGGGATTGAGCTCGCCAAGGAGCGATTAGTCCAGAGTCTCGGGCCCACCTCTGGTCGGGCCTGGTAATCTGTGTTAATCTGGCAGAGTTAGGTGGATGAGATTAATGCTCGCTGACTCTGTCATTGTCTGGGCAACCACCTGAGGGGAGACAGAGGCAAACATCTGGATTAGGAATCATCAGGAGAGTTGGGTCAAACAGTGTCATTCATGCTTATGTGTGTTTAATCACTATTGTACATTTTAGTTTAACATGGTTTAAATGTGAGAGTCTTTTGAACTTGTCTTTTTCAATGTTCTACAACTACAACTCTCCTGGGTTCAGTCCAGCCAGCAAACGTTGTCTGTGGTTTCTTTACACCATCTAATAAATACATTTGAGTGAAGTGTGACACAGCGGTGGATCAGTGAGATGTAACAAGGTGTACTTCTGGTAACTCACGAGGAGCTTTAGTGCCCTGACTCTAACGTTCTGTGCCTCCACACATCACCAGCTGATCCAGGATTCAGCCTTAACTTGCAGGCAGGAATTTGCCGTCCAGCAGCAAAAAGCTTCACCACTAATAAAACTTTTTTGCTGCTGCGGACGCGTCGTGATGGGCTGAAATCTTTCCCTCGTGCATGAGCTTAAAGATCCGGCTTACACTCTACACCTCGAATCAAAAACTCTGAAACAAGTGGACTCACCAAGTTCGTGAGGAGGAGCAGACGCCGTCTCGGTGTGTCCTGCACGTCTCCCCGGACGTGGACGTCCGTCTTCCTCACCTTTCCTCTGCGCTCCCTCCCTCGTCACACCCTCCGGCGTCTTGGGTGAGTTTCCATCAGAAAACCACCCAGATTTCCCTCTAATCCTCACAAGTCCCATCTGTTCCTATCCCTCCCCTCTGTCAACTCAAACACACTCCCGGCTCCCTCCCTCTCCTTCTTCATCTCTCCACCCCCCTCTCCTGTGACCCCCCGACCCCTGCTCCTATAGTGATTAATTTGAAAGGATGGTATGGAACAGATGATGAGTTGTTGGTTCACGGTACAGCTGCTGTAAACGTCCACACTCGTTAACACTGACCAGCGCTGAGCTGGCTTTAAGCGATCTCACGAGTGGAGACGTTGGAAAATGAGAACCAGCAGCAGGAGGAGGAGGATAGATGAGGTGGAGGAGCTGTCCTGGTTTGAATAAGTGTCACAAGTTCAGAGTCACAGAATTCACTCCTCAGAATGACACTCTATATTATTATTATTATTATTAATAATAATAAACCCCACACCTCTCCACCCTCCAGAGTCAGAACAAACCTGTGCTCACGCACTGTAAGAACTACCCTGTAAATTTCTTTCTGCTAATGTTAATGCTGCTGTTAATCCCAAGTGTCGTGAGTTAAAGAAAAGGCAGCATGAGGACTAAACTGACCATCGTGTCCTAGTGTAACTCACACTGATGAACGGCCACATCCTCAATCTGTCCGCTCGCTGTTTTTAGACGCTAAGCTCGCCCTCGCCTCATGAATGGGAAACTCAGATCCGGCTCAAGCGTCAATCCCACATTTCCTCTGCTTCCCATCAAATTCTCTGATGACCTTAACAGACTCTGCTGCCGTCATAAATGACACAGGTGATCAATGGTTGAATGAGAGCAGAAGGAAGGGAACCTGGTGATCAGTGTAGAAGAAGTAGTAAGTAGTATGTTTATATATTAGAGCACATTTTAGATGTAAAAGCTGAAAATACTAAAGCCTGAAGGTGGAAGTGAAGATGAGAAATGGAAATAAAGGAAACATTAATTATGAAACTCAAAATGGGAAAAGGAAAAGAAAAAGCCAATCCACTATTTTCCACCAAATTCATAAAACTGAATTTTAAATGAATATGGAAACAACTCTGAAGCCACTGAACTATGGGGATCAGGCCCCCTAGTGGCAACACAAAGACAGACGCTGACAAATCGGGAGTGACAGCAGGATGATGAAACTCAAAGGCAGAGTTTGTTTCTAACCTTCTCTCCACCACACACCCGCGCCACAGCCACCCTTTAAAAACTGTGCGTACACCACGTGCCGCTTATTGTGTTGAGTTTATTTCTCAATGTTCTGTCACAGTTCACAACACAATTTAAATCTGAATACAGAGCAAAAAGAATCTCAATCAAATTTAAGTTTGATGAATCATAATAGTGTGACGGTCTAGATTTGATCAGCCTCTTTATTTTCTACTAGAACAAACCCACATGAACAGGCCCATGAAACACAAGTGGAGACGCAGCTGTCTGCAGAGCTCCTCCCACTCCTTAAACCTCCGTGTACAGATGTGTGATGGGTCACTCTCACAGCAAATAAGAACACACAGGTTACAGAGAAGGATCTGCTCAGACAGCATGCAGGTCGAATCCTTCTAATTTGGTTTTTGATGCATCAACACTGCAGTTAAACATCACACGACACATTTCTGCTCCGGCTCTGAGGGCAGGAGCTACAGAGAGAACACGTTCAACGACACAATGATCAACTACGAACATGAACTGGGAAGATAAAGCCACCGTTGGTTACTGAAGTGACTGGAGATGAGATCAGATACCGGCCCCTCCACCCGTCTGATCATGTGATCACTGGAATCAGATTAAGCACGTTGTTTGAAGCCATGGCTGCATAATTAAATACTAAATGAATCAGTCAATAAATAGATTGATCAATAGTTTCTCGTGATTGTTACACTCTCGTATAAAGTATATCTCAAGGTTCATCTGTGATTTCTTTCACTATTTACATCAGCACAATATACAGCACACACACACACACAAACTCTTCACTATTCCCACTCAATGTTTCCAAGACTTGAGCCGGGAAAAATAAATAAATTTGATTTTGTTTTTCAAATCAGAAATACACAGCTTTACACACATAGTTTAAATATTACTCTGTATACATCACCTCCATAGCTGTTACAGGAAGCGGAGCTGGGGGGGGGGGGGGGGGGGGGGGGGGGGGGGGGGGGGGGGGGGGGGGGGGGTGATGAATTGTGTGGATTCTGCAGATTTGGGCTCTTATCAAACACTTCAGAACAGGAACGGATTCTTGATTTCCCTCATGGCCACACTCCGCCCGCTGCCTGAGAGCAGCAGCTGAGGCTGGACTGTGACTCCGCCTGCAGCTTGCGGACTGGATCCAGCTCCAAAGAAACTGGACTGACCCATTCCTGCTGCCACCAAAGGGGGGCCTGCCCAAGGATTCCCAGCAGGACATCCGGTCTGCACCAGTCCCATGCAGGGGAGCTGGAAATGTGGAGTTTCACTGGACGGATTAGCAGAAGCTGCAGCGTGGGGGGGCATCAGGGTGTTACCAAAATGACTCCCAGGAAGGGACACCCCTGCAACAGCCCCTGATCTGAGCACAGGGCCACACGCCTTGGCCCTGTCTTGGAGGGGGCCTGGGAAATTAGGAAGAGTAGCTGGATAGGGGGGGAGAGGGCGGGGGGGGGGGGGGGGGGGGGGGGTCGAGTACAGTTTGAAATATTCCAGTAAAGAGAAAATGCACCAAAGCAGAGAGAGGAGTGAGAACAGTTCTTGCTGGTTAATATACATCACACTAATCAGGGTATGGCAGGTCTCTACTGCGCACACACACACACACACCTTTTCACTACAGAACAAATGGGGGGGGGCATAACTACAATGAGCTTTTCCATACAAACCATTTTGATAAATATTTGTCAGTCAAAGTGTCCCCTCTAAGAATTGTAAATAAAGATGAATGACCTGCCCTGTCCCCTCGTTTTTTTTGTACAATGGGAGGAAGTGGAAATGCGTCGCCCATCTTTATTTACAGTCTTTGGTCCCCACTCCTCTCTCTCTCTCTGACGGTAGGTCGCGGAAAAGCGTTTGTTACGTTGCAGAGTGTCGATGTTTGAGGTGTCAGTGATTCATCAGGGTCAGAGGTTGATCATGCATCCACTTGAATAAAACGCACCACAAATATTTCCACATGAAGCCTTTGTAAAATATGGTAGTTTCCCGCAGAGTGATGCATTTTTTTCTATCCTTACCAAAAGCTCGTGTCTGGGCGACGGGCGTGTTTCTGACGGGTTCTTGTGTGGCGTTTGAGGAACAGAGATGGTCCAAGTCAACCAGCGACGCCCCCACCGTGCCCAAGAACAGAGCAGTCTTTCTGTACATTTCTTCTTTGTGCATTGTTCGCTTTCCTGCAATAAAATAAAGGTGCATTGCTACTCTAAAAGGTGTTGTCTTTAGGGGACAGGTCAGGGAGGAAGAGAGAGCAAAGCGAAAGAGAAGAGGTTAATCAATTAGAATCGTTGGCAAGGCGCTGACAGAGTGAAAGATGGAGATGAAATGGAGGAAAAAGTTCCCACATGCAAACAGATTAGCACTTAAGAGTTAAGAAAATATTTAGTTGTCTTAATTAGAACAGAGAGTGTTTACCCTTGTGAGTGATGGATGGAGAGCAGAAATACGTTTGAGAGTTTTACCTGTGGCATTGCTAGTTGCATTGCTTGATTTACCCCAGGGGTCGTTGGCTTTAGATGCTCCGTCTCCAAAAGGATCACTGGAGGGTGAGGAGGCTGAGAGTGGAGCAGGTGATCCCCATGCATCGTCTGTACTGCCTGGAGCTGAAGCTAAGTGGATAAACAGAGCAAATCCATCAAGAAAACAGTAACATACATATGGATCAATACTTTCAGCCTCAAGGGATGGTTAGTTTGACTAAATATTCGTTCCTGGGGTTCACTTTGTGCATCAAGGGCATTTTTTTCGATGTGATCGTCCAAACATATAAGATCACAGAAGTTATGATGAAGCTATGATGATACCTCAACAAGTATCACTGAATGAAGGACACAATTGTAATTGTGAATCCTGTTTGGTTCTTACCTGGGGCTCCCCACGGGTCTGGTTTGGATGCATCCCCGAACGGATCAGAATTATCAGTGGGTGAAGCCACAACCCCCCAAGGATCTGCACTGTTTGCTTCCTTTGGAGTCAATGGTGTCTCCCAAGGATCTGACGCAGTAGCTGGTGGAGAGCTGGCAGGGGCTCCCCATGCATCTGCACTCTCCTGAGGGGATGTTGCAGAAGCAGCACTGAAGGGATCTGAGGCATCATTCTTTGGTGCGCTATATGGAGCTGCAAATGGGTCCTCCTTGGGGGGTGAAATTGGTGCACTGAAGGCATCATCCTGTGCAGGTTTGGATGGTGCAGAGAAGGGATCCTCTTTGGGAGGTGTAGTTGGTGCAGAAGTGTCATCTTTAGGGGGTGTTGTTATGATACCAAAGGGATCCTCCTCTGAGCGCTTTGCTGGCACAGAGAAAGGATCCTCTTTAGACGGTGACGTGGGAGCAGTGAAAGTGTCATTTTTAGATGTTGGTGCTGTAAAGGGATCATCTTTAGGGGGTGTCGATACTGGTGCACTAAAAGGGTCATCTTTTGGCGTGTTAAAGGGATCTTCTTTTGAGGTGTTGAAGGGATCGTCTTTTGGGGCGTTGAAGGGGTCGTCCTTTGGGGCGTTGAAGGGGTCGTCCGTCGGGGCGTTGAAGGGGTCGTCCGTCGGGGCGTTGAAAGGGTCGTCTTTCGGGGCGTTGAAGGGATCGTCTTTCGGGGCGTTGAAAGGGTCGTCTTTCGGGGCGTTGAAAGGGTCGTCTTTCGGGGCGTTGAAAGGGTCGTCTTTCGGGGCGTTGAAGGGATCGTCTTTCGGGGCGGTGAAGGGATCGTCTTTTGGGGCATTGAAGGGATTGTCTTTCGGGGCGGTGAAGGGATCGTCTTTTGGGGCGTTGAAGGGATCATCTTTCGGGGTGGTGAAGGGATCGTCTTTTGGGGCGTTAAAAGGATCATCCTTTGGGGCGTTGAAGGGATCATCTTTAGTGGCGTTGAAGGGGTCGTCTTTCGGGGCAGTGAAGGGATCGTCTTTTGGGGCGTTGAAGGGATCGTCTTTTGGGGCGTTGAAGGGATCGTCCTTTGAGGCGTTGAAGGGATCATTGTTAGACGAACTAAAGGGAACCGCTTTATCTTTTGGAGCAGCAAATGGATCCTCCCCGTCTTTGGGTGCATTGAAGGGATCTGAGCGGTCTTTAGGGGCGTTGAATGGATCATCTTTTGATCCACTAAACGGATCTGGTTTGTCTCCCGGTGCTACAAAAGAATCTTCTCCATTCTGTGGTGCAACAAATGGATCTTCGCCATCTTCATCAGCTTTAGTTGAACCCCCCCAAGGATCTGAAGCGTTTTTAGGTTCTTTGGGAGCTCCCCATGCATCTTGTTTCCCCTCCTCCTCCTCCTCCTTTTGTCCTGCTTTGCCTGCATCCTCCCATTTCAGCTCTTCGTCACTCAGCTTAGCCTAGGATACCATAAAAAAACCTTGTTAATTCAATTTAATTGCGTCTGTTTTGAAACTGTTGATGAATGAAAATGTTGAGGTCACGTATTTGTTAGACAGAACTGCATAAAATTACTGTAGTGTTTGCAAATCCAGTGTGCTAATTGGATGTTATGTTGAGAGCTGAGTTGAGTTGTACTCATATACTCACTCTTCTCTCTGTTTCTTTCTTTTCGGCTTCCTGACGCAGCCGTTCCTCTTTGCGGGCGGTGAAGGAAGCGGTTAAGTCAGCCACTGAGGGTATGTTGTCCAGAGATGGAAGCCCTGAGGCCCCAGCGACATAGCAAGGCTTGTAGTTAGGATCCTTGATGGTATCCTCTGACGAGGCTGGTTGGAAAAGTTTAAAGAAGAATCAACTGAAGAGACTGAAAGAAGGTTGTTCAGCAGTGAGACTTCAAGGCTCTCACCTCCAGAACTTTTTGATGTCTTCTCTCTGGTCTTCACAGCAAAGTCTCTTTCCTCCTTTAGTTTCTCTTCATCCTCCATTAGAACAAGAACAACCTTGGCCTTGTCTCTTACGTTCACACCCTGGGACAGATGACCTCATGTTAGATTTTTGGCTCAAACCACCTGAATAAAAATTAAATCCAAACCGAAACAGTTTAAAGGGCACGGAAACAGGTTTCACCTGATCTTTGCCATCTTTTTCCACAAAGCGGTATTCTGTGAGAGCTTTCACAATGTAGATGTTGTCTTTCATTTTCAGAAGCACACGCTCGTCGCCAGTCTTCAACAGGTACTCCAGCAGGGTCAGGGACTGGCGTGGAAAAAACATGAAGAAAGACAGATTTATGATTTAAACTTCAACACACTTTGTCAATTTGACACACCAGTGTACAAAAAACTAAAAAATAAAATCGTATTTAAAAAGCTTTAAAACAGTCAATGTTGATACAAATATTCTGTGACTATTTAGACAAAGCAATGTTGGGATGGTGTGGTGTGGCACTGTGCTGACTGATATCTGCACATCAAAAGCAGATGTGGTAGATTTACTCATGTATAACAAGATTTAATACTAAATAAAAATATTATTCTACTCTACTGCATGTCTCCAGTGTTATACTGATACAGCATAACGATACAGAGCTCTCATTACTTATTGGACACTGGCCGAACAGTGTCTTTCACCTTCAGACTGCAGCTCTGATGAAATTTTAATTTCTCTGCTTCATATGCTCAAGTTACTGCTCACTTATGCTTTATATTCATTTGTTCATTTTATTCCTGTGTCTGTCTATTGTAGGTTACCACAGAACATTTGTGATGTTTGTGGAACAACTACAGGCTTAAGTTACAAGACAGCTTCAGCAGTAAAGACTGATTTCGTTTTTAAAATAAAAAGCATCTCTGTTGTTTCACGCACAACATCACATCCATTATAATTGCAGGGAAGAGGCTGTTATAGCCTGGTCTTACCACAGAGTAGTGGGCACTTATTTACTGAGGCATTTATCCCCCTCTACAACCCTCACCTTCTGAATGTGTCTCCAGTTCCTGTCATCTTTCAGCCGCTTCCAGAGCATTGTCATGATTTCGTTGCAGGCCACCACATTGTAGGTCAGGTCAGAGAGGTCGGCCATCTGAGAGCTGGATGGGCCCCATGGGTCATTAGATGTAGCTTCTCTCACCTTCAGGAGAAGCAAAGTCAGCAAGTGCACAGTGTTGCTGCCTAAAAGTTGGCAATGTCAGCTTATAAAGAGAAAACAGACACTGTGAGGGCAATCACATCAGCATTTTAGCAAGACATGTATCTGCTCTAAATGATAATGTTGCATTGGGACATAAGTCCATGTTTTTAAGTCTGAGTTCTTCAATATCAAGTAAAATAATATGAGGTACAATATAATTTCACAATACAGGGCAATAACACATGACATGTTAGATTACAATTACAGAGCACAACAATCAATTTACCAATTCAGATAACTTTCTACACAAACACATCAAAAAGAAGTTGAATCAAATTCCTTGTACCTTGACCTCAGCCTCAGAGTAGTTCTGGACCAGGTTCTTTAGCTGTCGTCGAAGCATAGAGGACGTCATGGTGTCTGGGGGGGAGGTGGAGGATCAAACCACCACAATCTATTTAGAAAATAATATTATTCATGCAGAAGCCTCAAAGACAGACAGAGACAAACAAACTTGTGTACCTTTAGCTGAATCTTGAATGTGCTGTCAAAGTCTGATTCTTGAGTTGCTTGCTTGCAGATTCTGGCTCAGTGAGTGTTCATCCTGCTCCTCTCTTCTTCACCCTGAAGCACTGGCTTGTCTCAAGATGTCAGAAACCAGATCCCGGCTCTGCAGGGAGGCACCGAGCAAGCCATGTTGAATATCAACCAATCAGATTTTGTTTGTAAAGCCTGTTTTCTCAAAATGTTAAATGTGCCACATTGGGCTTAAGAATCTTTACAAATAGTGTTTATCTGTTCTAAATTCTAAAAGAAAGAAGTGTTTTGAGTGGTGTTCAAGACCAGGAAAGAGCTATAGAAATACAATATATATGTTTAAGTCCTTTAAGAGACAGAGAGATAGCACCGACACTGAAACTAAAGAAGCATGTGCTAATGGACACAGTAACATAAGACGACCAAACACTCAGAGGCATCATGTTTAAATGATTGTTGCTAAAGGAAAACATGTACGAGGGAAGACCAGCCTGTCCCCCGGCGGTAGCAGAGGTGGAATGGTCGTGTCCGGGTGTCAGGCACCATCACTGCGACAGATCCTCCTCCTGCGTTAGCTCTGTGGCTAAGCTACAAGCTAGTTAGCTGCCAGCATCCTGTAATAGTGGGTGCGAATCTTAGCTGAAGCCTCGTTCACACAGCTGGAGGACAGACAGCGGGGGAGCGTGCGTGTCAACGGGCGTGTTATAGCGTGGAGGCGTGTGTCGCATGCTCGTGATGCTCGTGTGTGCGGAGTGTCGTGTTTTCAGCACCTGGGAGAGCGACGAGCAGTGGACATCAACAAGGCTAACGCTATCAAGCTAGCAGCAATTAGCTTAAGTAACGGACATTAGCAAACCCTGCGAGGGGTTGAGTCGAGACACGGCCGCTGACTTCAGTTCAGTATGACGCCCTCTGACCTCCAGGATGCCCCCCGTGTCAGAAATGTGTGTTTACTGTGGAATTTGAGGCACTAACCGCCGAGTGGGTCTTCAGGAACCTCCCTCCGAGGAGACGACGAAGCAGCGACTTCCGCTTCCGCTATTTTCAGCACCTGCGAGCGGCGGGTTGCCAGATCTGACGGAGTAAAGGCAGCAAATGAGAGCAGAGATGCTGCAGATCATATATCCCCTCGAGTCTTTAAGACGATTTCATATTGAAGATAAAACAGTAAGTTAGAGTTTCACAGGATGTGAAAGACATAAGACATAAGAGTATGGACATGATCCCAGAGTGTTATAAATAAACAACACAAGTACTGAAGTTTGAAAGACGTTATTCTAACAGGAAAATCTGGCAACACTGGCTGCCCCCCCCACCCCCACCCGTTTTATTTATTTACTTATTTATGCCCAAACCGAATAAATATAAGCATGTGTCTATAGTATGACATCTGAAGACATTGACTGTAAATACATGCAAATTAAAAACGTGACAGGCTGAATAAATGAGTCACTACTGCCCCATCAATAATAGTGGAGCCAAGATGGCGGCGGAGGGAGAGTACGAGTCCATCCTGTGCGTGAAACCCGATGTTCACATTTACCGGATCCCGCCGCGCGCTTCAAACCGCGCCTACAGGTGAGACACGGGAGCAACCGGGAGCAGCTCACGGAGCCGCTCCCGCGGCGTGACGGTGTCCGGTGTCCTCGGTGCGGGTGTTTCACTTTCTCCAGTTTGTTCCAACGCGTTTCCACACGCGAGCATCGATCACCGGCCTCGTGGCGTGAAGTCATGATGTCATCAAAGTTAACAGGGATGTCTCCCATGGGTTTCTCATGGTTTGTCACTGACGGTTTGAAGCAGCTCCGCTTGTGAACAGCTGATCGGAGCGTGTATGTTATTTATGTCTTTACACCATCCCTCCATAGAGGAACAATTAGCTCATGCTTCGATCATGACTCTCGCTCTGATGTGTGGCCATCACCCCATCCCTGCAGGGCTGCTGACTGGAAGCTGGATGCGCCGGACTGGTCCGGTCGAATGAGGATCACAGCCAAGGGCAAAGTGGCTTACATCAAACTGGAGGACAAAATCTCAGGTACGCCTTTATCCTCTGAAACTCAAACTTACACTCACCGACAGAACTAATCAGAGTCAGTATCTTGTCCCTGTCCCGCGGGGCTGCAGGTGAGCTGTTTGCTCAGGCACCGGTTCATGAGTACCCCGGCATCTCGGTGGAGACAGTCAGCGACTCCAGCAGATACTTTGTTCTGCGGATACAGGACGACAATGGTGAGGATGAGAAAATAATCACTGACACTGCCTAGATCCCAACGTTGTTGGACACGTCAGGTGTTTCAAGTTCCTGTTTTGTCCTCAGGTCGCAGCGCTTTCATCGGACTTGGCTTTGGGGACCGAGGAGACGCCTTTGACTTTAACGTGTCCCTGCAGGATCATTTCAAGTAAGACGTGTTCTGATGTTATGAATTGTGTACTTTTTAAAGTTTGGTTTTAAAATACAGAGCTGTGGTGTTTCCTTCAGAGACACATTGTTTATATCTGCTGAGTGTGTGTGTGTTTTGTGTGTCCACGTCCCTGCAGGTGGGTCAAACAGGAGAATGAACTGCATCAAAGTTCCCAGCTCGGGGATTCAGGACCCAAACTGGACTTGGGCTTCAAGGAGGGACAGACCATCACACTCAACATAGGGGTGCGAGACAAGCAACGTCAAAATATCGAGCGGCCCTTTTTTTCAGAACCTGACCTGGTTTGCAGCTTTAAAACCTTTTGATAAATGTGAGATAATTAGGTTCTTTCTCTTCTCCATCTGCAGCAAGGTAAAAAAAGGGATAAACCCCGCCCACCCAGCTCAGGTGGGTTTGGACTCCTCCCACCACCACCTGGAGGAAGGATAGCCCCTCCTCCGTTGTCGGGCTCGTCCAATCACAACATCGTGCCCCAGACAGGCGACACAGCGACAGGTAGGCGCTACACCTGTGCCACTGCTGAACCATGAAGCTTCATCACAGGGATCAGTTTCAGGATCGTATGTGTGACTCAGGAATGTCGCAGCTTTAACCTGCCGGCGTGTTTTCACTGTGTTCATTGTAGGGCTTTGATAGTCTTTGTGTGTGATCTACCTCTGAGAAGCTCTGATCTCTTCCTGTCAGGCTGCCTGCTGGACCTGGACAGCAGTAACTCCAACACAGTGGTTCAGTCGAACCCGAGTTCAGATCTGTGGGGAGACTTCTCTGCTCCTGGGAGGTAAAACTCAAAGCGTGTCTTCTGTCCCCCAACAGCCCGAGAGGAGGTGTGACATGAACATGAAACGAGAAATCACTCACATCAGGGTTCTGTGTTTCAGCTCTGTTCCACCTCGACCACAGAACTCCACAAACTGGATCCAGTTCTGAGCCTCGGCGGCTTCGTCGCGTGTGATTTCCATCCCATCTGTGTCCGTAGCTTCCCGTGCATCAAGCCGAGTGTCACTCCCTTTACCACGAGCCAGCAGAGGCAGGGAAACCCCTCAGACCTGCACCAGACAAACCGTTCAAGACTTTCACCGAGGAGCCATTTCCAGCAGCGTTTAAGGGCTACGCGGACATCCTGAGCAGCCGGTGTCCCTCTGCTGTGTGTCGGCCTCTCCTCGCCAGGAGATGGCGCTGTGAGCTGAGCTTCCGCTTTCTTATGGAACGTTTGTGTCAGAGCAGCAGCTCCCCCTGCTGGCCCTGCAGAGTACCGCCTCTCATTTGCACTTTTTATAATAATACAATTCTATATCCGCCTTCTATTTTACACCGAGTTTGAGGTTTTCTGACTTAATGACATCTCGTTTTAGTAAAAGCCTTAAAATTAGTTCAACCTCTCACTGTGAATTAAAGAGCTGTCAGCTGTCAATCAAGGGTCTCTAAATTCCTGCACTCAAAGGCTACTGTTGGTAGAAAGTGTGATTTAATTACATGGAGATGATGTAATTTAAAACGTTGAGATTATAAATGTACATATCTTTACTGGGTATTAAACAGTTTGATGATTGTTCCCTGGGGACTTTCTCAGCGGCAGCAGCCGGCATATTAACGTCAGGCTTCAGCTGACTGTACTACTGAACTCTGACTTGGGAAGCGTCTCACTTTGTTTGCTGTGATCCCATCACGAGAAGTGTGTTACACTGGCAGGAAGGCTTAGGGCTGACTGACATCATTTGTTTGTGCGTGTCGTGTTTACATTTCTCACAGAAAAGCAATGTCTCCCATTTCTCACCCATTCCACCGTGGCTGGACTAACACTTGATTTATGACCAATTCAATGAGAAAGAGGCAATAAATCCTTCCAAAGGACGAGTGGGGACAGTCTATGTTTTTCACACGTACACAACCACACATCCACAAAGTTCACTAAACAATAAGATCTTAATTATCTCTCTCCATGAGTCAAACCTATGCTACCTGTGTCCACAAAAAATAAATTACCTTATGACAGGAATAGTTTTGTGTTGCAGTAACTCTGTCAGCCGCCGCGCCTCTCTGACCGCCATCCACTGAAGGAGGCTTGAGAGACAGATGGACACAGTGGACAGTGGGACATGTCCATGCTGAGCAGAAGCTTTTAGCTCCGCCGCTGTGTTCCATCAGGAACATGATGCATTTTCCCCTCTTCCTCCCTCTGAGGCCGTCTGATCCTCCTATGCGTTAACTTGCTGTCTGCGAGGTCTGGAGGAACCTGAGTGCTGGTGAATGCGGCGCAGAACATTTACACGTTTGGATCTTTGCCGATGCCGAATATAAACACAGAGAAATACAGACTTAATGCACCTGATATCCCTGCGTGCTCGCTCAAGATTTAGTTTCCTCTTCCAGGGACCGTTCCTCATCTATCATTGATGATCAGGGGCTCAATGATCCGATCGTCATCAGCTAACACTCTTTAAAACCAGATACAGTTCTGAACATCGCATTGTGTTTATGCTCCGGCGAGCTGACATGGGTTCACCACAGACGCTGGTGGCCCTGAAGTCATTAGCTCGTGGTCACATCAGAGTCGGAGTGTCTGGACCAGTTGGCCAGCAGAGTCCTGGAGGACTTGTAGGTCACCATGTCTAATCTTAGCGGGCGGTCTAATCTGAGCCTCGTCCATCAGCACTTCATAAAGAAAACAGACAAGTACATTTTTGTTTATTGGGCCCCTAAGACCTGAGAGAATTCCAAGTCCGAGCCAGAGACGGTGTCGCAGTCAGGCAACCACGTGCACCCGGCACAGGACATCTGCTGCCTCCTTCACAGCCAAATACGGTATCTAGAAGAAGAACCAGTGATTAAAGAGTTCCTGTCAGTCCTGTCACCAGACGCTTGGCCGTGGATCGTCCCGAGCGAGGTGGCTTCAGAAAACTGCCAGTCAGTGAATTCCTGGAATCAACTCAAACAAAGCAGAGAACTCACCAGCATGAGCAGCCGTGGACGTCGAGAGGAGCCCACCTCTTCAATCGCCTGCACACAAATCAGGTGTGAAGCAGCAGCCACGTCGCCGTCTCCTGGAGGTCGGACCGTCAGTGAAAAGCAGAATAACTGTCATAACATATAGATGTGTACGTTATAAAAGATGTTGTCAGGTTTGTTCATGAAGTATCAACAACTGTCCTTTCTCTCCTCACATCCCTGCATGTACAAATACCCACTCAGAGACGCGGTTACACACGCTCCAGACGAAGTGTTTATGCAACATATCAGGTGAAATGTCAGGAGAGGAGTTCGGATGGGAATGGTCTGCAGGCCACAGTGCCCCCCCACCCCCCCCCCCCCACCCCCCCTTTGGGATGATGAAACTGTCTCCCATTAACGAGCTGATGAATTCATGGGTTTTGGCTCCGATGACTTCAGGTCGGTCGTTTGCTGGAAGCTGATGTTTACGTGACGATTCGCTGCGAGGATGATTTAGGTGCTGTTGGGATAACGATGTGGGGTGGGGGGGGTGGGGGTCATTGGGGTCAAAGGTGAAAGGTTAGAGTCACTTTCTGCTCCGAAGTGTTGAGTGAAATCTGAACGCCTCTGCAGGCTGATGCGTGGGAGCAGCGCTCACGGACAGCGTGTGAGTCCTGCATTAGCATCCTGACACGCCCTCGGCTGCTCTGCCGGACCAGACCGGACCGGACCGGACCTCAGCACATTGCAGCGTATAGATTTGGGGCCCTCGCCCACTGGCTGAGACAGATCTCTCCTCATGCAGGGTTAGAGTTTCAGCTGGAGGATTGTGTCATGTCTCTATTCTTAGGCTGATCCAGGGTTAAGATTAGAATTTACATCCCTAGATAGGCCGAGCAGATTTATCCGGCAGCTCCTTTGTTTTTGTTTTCCCCTTGGTTTGATATTTACACCCTCTCTGGTTTTTATTCGTCTGGGCAGACGCTCAACATTGGTCGGCCTCCGTGGCTCCTGCTCCTCCTCTGACCTCGGCTCTGTGAAACGCTGCTGACTTTCCCCTTTCCATGCAAGTGTCAGAGATCAAATGTTTTCTGGCGGATGACCCCCCACAGTAGTTCTGACACCTTCCCGGGCCTGAGGAAACCGAGAGGCTCATTAGTATCTGGCTGTAGCCGACTACAAGATGAAGAAGTAGCTTCAGATTTTGTTTTAATCATTTCCGGAACAGATCTGCTTCTTACAAATCTTCTCTTGTACCTGGAGGAGCGACCTTACGCTTCACATCACATGCATCTGCATGCAGCTCCAACACGCGTGTAGAGTCAGTTAATTACCCGTGTTCCTGTCAGTGTGTCTAATCCGCCTCTGTTGTCGATATCCAGCAGATTGTATTTGCATTCCAAATATGTTCAGTATGTGCCTTGGCTGCACTGAGCGGCCCGGGGGCCCGAGCCAGGGGCCCGAGCACATACACGCTGCTGAAAGGTTGTCGTGTCAGATTTAAGACCCTGGATCTATTTTTGCAAACATCTGGGGAAGCCGTCCAGATGGCCGGCGCTGTGTGAGCGTGTCATCAGCGAGGCTGATTCACTGCATCCAGTATCAGTTTACACGATTCTAGTCGTGGCTTTTTAAGGTCAGCATACTTCAAAATAAATCTCTTTATCTGCAGATGACAGTTTATTGTATCATAAAATCTATTCAAAAAGAGCTGCTTCACTGTCTGCATCACAGGTGCACCAATGTAGTATTTTACCTGGTTACACTTGAGTATGTCAAACACCCAAACATGTTATATTCTGACACATAAATAAACAGGTATACAAATACACAAAGTTTCAAAAACATATGTGATATTATATTTCACTCACGAAATCATGATTTCTGTAATTAATGGGAGAAATCTTGACAAAAAAGTGCGAGAAAGCCACGAACAGGCTGGACATGTAAAGCTAGCCGACAGTTAGCCGCTAACAGCGGAATAAATACTCCCTTCTTTATCCCCTGAAGCAGAGTCAGAGAAATGATGTGGTCGTCATGTTTACGGCTTCAGTCTATAAACAGTTCACGGCCACTATGACATATTAGACTTTGAGTAGCGTAGAGCTAAAAATAGTAGCGGAGGAGGGAATATTTTCCAAGGACATGGAAGAATTACAGCGCCGCTAAACCCCAGTAATCTCCAGAAATGCAGCTGTCGCACTATTGCATTCCACGCCACACTTATGAGCGCAGTAATAGTTTGATTTATGAAGAAATGCTAATTCAATTAGGTGGCATGTGAAATCGGAATCTGTCCATCGTATTCATTCTAAAGAGAGTTTTATAGAGTATAGAGTTTAAAAATGGTGGTTCCAGCGTTTCTCTATCGCTCCCCTCTCCCCTCCATCTCCTTCATGGTTCGGAAGTCTGCCTTCCCTCTGCTCTTCTTCCTCTCCTCCTCCAGCCTCCTCCTCTCCTGCTCCTCCATCCAGGCTCCTCCCAGGTAGCTCAGCGCATCCTCGGGCTGTCGGCGGAGGCCAGGCCGCGGGTCGAGCAGCGACAGGAAGAGCGAACGGGCCAGCGGCGTGAAGCACGCGAACTGGGGCGCGACGGGGAGGCCGCCTGTCGTCCCCACCCCTCCATCCGGCTCCTCCGCCGGACTCTTCGTTCTGTCAAACCACTCGCGATATTTGAGGTATGCGCGGCAGTCGCTGGCGGTTTCCGCCCAGGGGTGGCTGCCAGTGAGCATGGCGTAGGTCAGGACGCCCAGCGCCCAGCTGTCGGTGCTGGGCTCCACAGAAACCCAAACTCTTGTCTTCTTCTCCTTCCTCTTCTCCTCCTCTTCGCCGTCCTTCGCGCTGCTCCAGCTGTCCTCATTTCCACGAGCGCTCTCAGCCTCGGGCGTGCAGTACGGCGAGCTGTACCACACCTCGGGGACCCTGGTGCCACTGGCCTTGACCTGTGGGGAGGAGGAGGAGGAGGAGGAGGTGGTTAGGGTTAAGGTACTACAAAGTGACCTCATCCTTTCATGTGTTGGTGCAGTGACCATGCCAAAGTCTCCCAGTTTGACCCAGCGGCAGGTGGAGTCACACAGGAAGACGTTCTCTGGTTTCAGGTCCCTGTGGACGAAACCAAGGGAGTGCAGATGGGACAGGGCGCCGCACAGCTGGGACACCACGCGCTGACAGCTGTCCTCCTCCATACCCACCTGGAGAGGAGGAGGAGAAGGTGAGCTACACCAGGAAAGACAGAATCTGACCAGTCCGAGCCAAAAAAAACGAATCGTCAGTCCAAAGATTAGAATTTCATGAAATGTCTGAATTGAGTGTGAACCTCAGGCAAGATGATGTCATAGAGGTCGCCGAAGAGGCTGGCCTGCTGGGCGAAGACGTAGTGCGAGGGCGTGGAGTAGGCGATGCCCAGCGCTCTAGTGAGGGAGGGGTGGGTACAGAACGACAGGGACAGGTTATACTCCCGCAGGAAAGAGAACAGCGAGGTGGACTCCCGGGGGAAGAACTTCAGGGCCATGGGCGTCCCTGGAGGACACAGGGACACGAAGACATGAGGTCACCTGGGTTCCCTGAAGCCTCAGGGACCGAGTGTTAGCTCCCTCACCTGTCTTCCTGTGCACAGCCAGCATGACCTCCCCGTACGAGCCCTCCCCGAGCAGCTTCAGGACCTGGAAGTGCTCCGACGTGTCCATCGCTGTCAGAGACTGAGCCGTCAGGTGGCACATCTCGTCCAGAAGCTTCGTGGCAGCCTGGAGACAACCACAGGAGACAAAGGTGATGCCTCAAAAGTTTTTACTCCTCCTCCTGACAGAAACCTCAGGTCAGTGTTTCCTTCACAATGAATTTTCAGGATCCTTCTTCCCGCCCCTTCACACACACACAATCACAAACAGAGACCGTTGGAATTTCATTCAGCTCCCTGTGATGTAACTGAACCGCTGCCCTGATGACCGTCGTCATGGTGATGCTGGCAACACCCATCAGCTGGTATTATGAAGATGTCTGTGAATAGCCTCTTGAAACACACACACACAGGGTCTTTGTTGTGTCTCGTGGAACGTTGATGTTTCCACCACAGCTGGCCCTCAGGGGCCCGGGTTGGGATTCAGTGTCTGCACACGGCACAGCTCATTACGGGGCATTAGAGAGCGACTGTGAGGCGTGAAGGTGCCAGACTCAGACGCTCTGAACCCCCCTCAGGGCGTTTGTTCACACCTTCACTGTGTGTGTGTGTGTGTGTGTGTGTGCTTATATTTTTAGTGTGGGTGGTCTCAGTGTTTGTGTCTCTCATTACTGAGCTATTTGGGTCTGAGACAAACATTTCTACAGCACAGACTGAAATGTTCCCTGTGAAGTTCTGAACTGTTATAACTTTTATAAAAGTCATTGTCTGCAACGTCTGAGCTGATGATGGAGGAGGAAGAGGAGGATGCTGAACCACTGACAAAGTTACAAAAGACAAAGAGTGAGAGTGTGTGTGTGTGTGTTAGAAATATCCTGGTGATGTCTTTACATGGAAAAGGATCTCAGCAGACCACAAACATCAGTGCAGTGTGATGAAGGACAAGATGTTTGTTTGGCGGGGGTGAACTGACACATGATCAGCTCAGGAAACTGTTTTCTTCAATTTCTAGTTGAAGTGAAACAGTCAGTCGTTTCTGGGTGAACTGAATTCTAATAATTATTGATTTTCTAACATTGACAATCAAATATTAAGGTTTAGAAGAAGCAGATGTTCATGTTGAAACATCTGGAGTAAGAAACAAAACAGATGATTATTCTCATGTCTGTGTGTAAATTACATTTACACACTTACCCTTGCAAACGCATGGTCTGTAGATTCACTGAAGTTAGAACAAAAAAATCAGATGACATATTTGAATTCAGTTCATGAATGTACTGTATATGAACGGTAAAAGGTCATTGTTCTATTAAATCTGCTCATCACTGATTCTCTCTGAGTTCAGTAGAATCTATTTTCCAAGTGTTTGAAGTGTTCGACTTCAGCTTTCAAAAGCGTTGATGGGAAAGTTTATTTTTTATTGAATAAGTTCTGACTCACTGTCATCCTGCAGCTGTGGTTCAGTCCCTCGATCCTGCAGCTCCAATCGTGTCCAACGAGGATTTACGTCCTTCTCTTCATGTCATCAGGCGGGAAATCCTCCTCAGGTTCTCATGCACAGACAGAAAGACAGAGAGAGACAGAGTGTGTGTGTGTGTGTGTGTCCGTCCAGCCTGGTTGTGGATTCACGTCCCTGCAGTGATGTGTCGTCACTTCCGCTCCGCCCCTGTCCTCCCTCTGTGGGGTGGACCCAGACAGGACTCACTGTGGGGTCCGTTCCTTTAAACACTGTTTAAAAATGTGAGGCGTCTGGGTTCGTCTGAATTCAGACTCCAACTTTCCACGGTCATGGAATAAACATAAAACACTAAAGCACCTGCCGCACTTGAGAGGATTAAATAAAAAGAAGGACCCTGTAAAAGTGAAGCAGGAGTAAAACCCAGCAGCTGAACTCAGAAGAGGCAGAAGACTGAGCCCAGGTGTGACACAGGTGCACACAACGACAGGAAGTGAAGAAGGAGACGCACAGGTTGAACAGGAAGTTAAACGGGAAACAAGAAGAAAATTAAAGACATCATGAAGAGGAAACAGACTGATTTTAAAAAGTCACGTGAAAAGAGGCAGAATCACGTCAGTTACAGACGGAGCGTGTCTGTGTGTGAGCTCCACGGTCTGTTGACACATGACAACACGAGCGTGTTACTGCAGGTCGCAGATGAACAGGAGCGGAGGTCTCGGACCTCGAGTTACGAGTGTTTGCATATCAGCTGCATGATGGGAGCGAGGATGATACTTGAACGTCTCAGAGGAGACGTCCTGCTGCATCTTAAGTCTATGATATTATATTATTATTATCTATAATATGCTGTACTGCAGCCGGCCACCAGAGGAAGCTAGTGTAACAGCATGACACATTCACTTATGTTTTAAATTTTTATTAATGATTTCAAACATGGTAGAAAAAGGTATAAAAAAAAAGTATAAATAGAAGTGTAACAGTCTTCAGCATAACAATACCTTATTATTATTATTATTAATAATATTATTAATATTAAATAATTCATAGAAACCTTGAGATGCCTGCATCCCACACTAAACACTAGCCAGTCCTTTAGGCAACAAATATCATAAATAGCTTACTAAATATAAAAAAGTCAGTAGAAAAATATTAATAAGAGCTTTCATTCATTCTCCTCATACTTCGAATCATGTAAACAGTCTTAAAGGGCGTAAACGCGGAGCGACTCCCTCACACCAACGCTAACTTCAGGCTCTGTTATCTGAGGGGGGCTCTTCTTTGAGACCTGGCAAATCACCCCTGGAAGTTCCTCATGGTAAACACATTCTGAGCCAATTCATCGACACGGTGTGGAAATAAAAGTGAAGCACGTCTGTCGGGGAAAGGTCGAGGGTTCGCCTCCTTTGAGCCCAGTGCAAAGCATCGATCCGACTCTCCTGCCTCCACGGTTAACGGCGGTCAGGAGGGCCGGGAGCCACCGCTCCTCAGTGTCTGCGGCAGCGCGACAGCTTCTGGAGGCGCCGCAGCACCCTCTTTGACCAGTTACAGAAGACTCCGAGCCGCTCAGAGATCTCCACGGAGAACTGGAGCAGGTCGAAGGCCGAGGAGACGACAGGGAGGGAGGGGGCCGGCAGCCGGGGAGGCTCTTCACTGATCTGAGGACACAGAGACCATCAGAGGTAAAAACGGGATCACTGGACAGAGGTTAGCTGTAGGTCTCCGTCTGTCTTCCTGACCTGGAGCAGGGACGTGTTGAGCAGGGTGGCCAGCTGCAGCAGATGAGTGCTGGCATCCTCTGCTGCCTGACTGGGTAAACTGAAGTTGTCTTTTTCCATCTTCAGCCAGTGGACGTGCAGCCTGAAGGACTGGGTGAGCAGGAGGAGCTCGGACAGGGACTGGTTGACCTGCGGGATGGAGACTCAGCGGTCAGTCGGCGGTCAGAGTCACGGAACAGTGTCAGAGAGCGAATGTTTACCTTGAGTGAATTAAGAACGTGCGCCGTGTGTTGTATGTGAGGGAGGTCAGGAAGCCTGCTGTCCCCAGAGTCCAGGAGCTCGTCGCTGTGCGACTGAAACGCAATGACACACAAGCCCATATTTACGGGTCACTTTAAAAACACTCAGAGTGAAATGGGGGGGGGGGGGGGGGGGGGGGGGGGACTCACCAGCTCGTGGAGCCTTTGGGAGACGTCCCTCAGCTTCTCCACCTGATGGACCATGGATCCAAACGACCCACAGAGCGAGGACGATGCCGGGACAAAGAGCTCCGCCAGCAGCAGCAGGTGGAAAAGACAGGGGGCGGAGTCATGGAGCACTGAAACACAGATGGGACACGTGGCCTTGATGACACAGCAACATGCTTTTATTTTGTTCCTCATTTAGCTCCAGGCCTGAAATTGAACCCGGGGAGGTTCTTGGTGAGACGGCAACATCGTGTGCTGATTCAGCAGAAAACCAGGAGACACGCTCCAGCTCAGACTCATGTCTTCATCCGTCCTCGGGGCAATCCCCACCGACAGCAGGTGGCTGCTCAGCTTCATTCATGTCACAACAGGAAGTGAAGCAACCCCCCCCCCACCCCCCACCCCTGAGGGACACGGTCCAGATCCTGAGGCAGCTGCACATTTTGACCGTCTCCTGCTTCATTCGGCCCAGTTCTGGAAAAAATTCTGCCCACGGTCCAGAATTCATGTCTGAAAGCAGCTGTGGAGTCAGACTCGTCCTCCAGTAAAACCAGCTGTCTCCCGGGTCCTTTCACTGGACCCGACGGAGGAGAATGCAGGTCATTATTCCCTGCCGTCCTCTGAGGGTTGTTTTGTGTCCCGACACCTGAGCCATTAGTTCTGAATCCAGACACCCGTTTGTGCAACTTCAAAAGTCCCAACAAAGACGTGAACTGTGCGTTAGCGTGAGATCAGGTCAAAGGAATGGGAGCTATGCTGTGGGTTTTTACTCTTTTCCCAGCCTGCTCTGGGCCTCCTGCCGGGGGAAGGGGGAGGGGGGGGGGGGGGGTGGGGGGGGCGGGGGGGGGGGGGGGGGGGGGGGGGGGGGGGGGGGGGTGAGTCACTGCAGTGACATCAGCGGGTAGACGCCTCGGGCTGCACTTTGCAGAGGAAACTCCTGAAACACTTTTACTGACAGGAAACAGAGGACCGCCACGCTCAGGTCCTGACCAGCTCCTCGCCAGTGGCAGAACAACGACAGGTCGTTTGTTTCCCTCCTCTCTCTGTCTTCAGCGGAGGGTTCCGCTCCTGCTTCCATTTTCACGTCACTTCATTTGTTTTCCTGGAAATTTACTGCGGGGCGCATCAGCAGAATCCCCCGTCACCGGGATGAAAACATGGCGTGCGCTGCAGAGTACAGTCATGGCGCTGGCACGGCAAACGGCTGCGGCAGCATTACAGCTCAGCTCAAAGTTGCTTAAGAAGCAGCAGCGAATTGTTCATCTCTGTAACGGGTCGTTTCGTCAGCACGCGCTCTCTCTCTCACACACACACACACACACACACACACACTCTTCCACAGTTTCCGTTCCAGTTGGCTCTCTGTGTTTCTGCTGAGTCAGAATCTGAGCAGAGACTCTGCAGTTTCCTGTTTTACTCTCAGCGGGAACTTTTACTTTTACTCACGAGAACTTTCGGCGAACTTCTGAACACGTGCGTGTGTCAGCTGCCTGTGAGTGACACATTTTGTATATTCCAGTGTATTTGTAAGATTTAGAGTTTTGATTCAAGATCAGCTCAAAGCTGCATTTATCAGTGTCCAGCGGATTACTGGACACTGATAAATGGTTTACTGACTACTGACTAGTATTTTTTCAAACTTTTCACCTGAGTCTTGTGCTGCTCCGAAAGACGACAAAGAATGAATGCAGTTTCTATTCTGATGAAGTTATGCTTTTAAATAATATTAAATCAGCAATAAATAGAAGGAAGCAGGAAGTGGCTTCATTCATCGAACGCACACACGTGTCCTGTGTTACAGGAAGTGTAATTTAAGCCCAAGTACTTCACACTAAGGCGTCATACGTGTGAAATGATCTTTTCCTGGACTCTGGGGAAAATATCAGAGCTCTTTTTTTCTTCTCTCAATAACCAGTGAGAGCGTCTGAGTCACGATGAGCTTGTGGATGAAACAAAGAGTGGAACAGGTTGTTTAAGTTGTTTCATCTCTTCCTCGATGGTTCTGTTAATCACTGAAGACTAACACAAGCATAATGAGACGTCTGTTTGTTTGAGCCTCGATGGTGCCTGTGAAAGGCTGCTGCAGTGTTGTCTGCGTCACCCATCTGCTCCTTGTTGTTGTGTAGCTGTGAGTCATGACGACCCTCCGACACGGGACGGGTGAACCCGAACCCTCAGGAGCACGTCTGGATCAGCATCCTGTGGCATCAGCGCCGACTCCCTCGCTCTCGTCCAATCAATCAGTGAGCCGCTCTGAAATGTGACTCTGCGCATTACGGCAGGGCCGCAGGGTTACAGATCGAGGCCCCTGACATCATCACCCTCATTATCATCATCATCATCATCATCATCAAGTTTAGAAGGTTTAGAAAAAGGAATATTTGTCATTGTTGATATTATTATGCACCTGAGCTTTTGAAACAAGTCTATTATTCATTGATTCGACGCGAACTGGAGGAACACACACACACACACACACACACACACACACAGTCACAGACGGCACCATCCAATCACCACCCAGTCCGACACCAATCAGTGGCTTGTTTGCGAAATTCAAAAGAAATTGAAACAGTTGTCACACACACACACACACACACACACACATACACCGTATTAAAGTGCTGTAAACAAACTTACATTTCATCTTTCCTCTTGTCCTGCTGCAGTGAGCCGACCTCCTCTGACTCCAGTGTGTGTACAGTGTGTGTGTCTGTGTGTGTTTGTGTGGACAAAATGTAAAAGTTCCCTTTTATAGCTCAGAGTATGACACATCACCTGAGTCATCAGCCATCGTCGCCATTCAAAGCATCGACGCCCACACTGGACAGCCCCCCCAACACACACACACTCACACACACAAACACACACACGTTAGGAAAGCTTTGAATTTCTTTTGTTTGCTGAATGAAGTGATCACATATATTCAGAAACATTGAGCAATCAGCGTCTCTTCCTCCTCCCCCTCCCTCTGAAGTCTTATCTCATCGCCTCTTTTTCACTTTGGAAAATAAACTTCAACTCAGAAGAAGTGCTTGTGTAAACTAAATTAGGAAGGGTCTGGACAATAACTAAAGAACTTTGAGCTTCAGCTGTCCTCTGTTAGAAGCTGTAAACAAATAGAAAACAAAGTTATATCAAACCTTGTTGGGTCAGTGATCAGTAACGGGTCATTAATGACGTCAGTCACACATCATCAGTGAGACGATAGAAGCGCCAATAGGATCATCATCCAAAATATGAATCCATCACATTTTACATCACAAACATTGCAATGTGGCTGAAAATGAAATTAAATTTGAACGCCACACGACCGTAAGACCACACTCCCTATGTACTTTAAGATAGGCAGAGTTAAAAAGAATACAGGCAGGAAATCACAAGAGCAGGTGGAAATCATGTGAAAACTCTGTTCAAAACAAACGTCCACATGCGCTCCAGCTGCTCTGCGGTCACACCGAGCCTCCATCAGCTCTCCTCACCACCCTCAGAACCTTACTGTGGGATGTCTGGAGAGAAACTGAACACATTTAGTGACGCCTCATTCCTGCAGCTTCTTCCAGGAGTTCCGTTTCAAAACATTTCTTCCTTTATCTCCTTTCCCACCAGACGTCGCGTTTCTATGTAAACTGACTCCAAGACGGAGAAATTCTGCAGAGATGATTATTCTCATCACTTCCTCAGAAAGTCTTCACCACCAATCAGCTGGCTCTGCAGCGTGGGGTGATGTTCACACAGCGAAGTACTCTTCGGATGAGAATACTTCATCGGTGCTGCTGGATGTGTACTTCAGTAAAATGTGTGTACTCTCACTAGTGGCTGGAAACCGCACAGCCACATGAAGGAGCTGCAGGTCGGACGCTTCACTGAAGCGCCCTGGTTTTGTTCAAGCCCGTGTTAATATTTAACTGTGAATTCCTGTGGAGACACAGTCACGCTTCTGTTACGGTGCAGCTGCACTTTGTGCCGCCACAGAGCGTGGTGTGTTGTGTCCATTAACTGTAACCCTTCCAACAAAACCTGTTGCCTCTGCAAATCTGAAATAAGTGGCCGCAGGGTTCAGGCCCGGTTCAGCACGTCACCACTGATTCAGTGTGTTTAAAGTGGGGCGTCATTATCTTACTCAGTTCATTCATGGCTCCTCCGCCGTCATTACAGCTTCAGCGTTTCCAAGAAATTCACATTTCCGGCTTCTTATGAAATGTGTTTTTAATGGTTAGGCCAGAGGACGTGACACATGAGATGCGCTCCCCACCGGCTCTTTTACTTAATGAACATGATGTCATCATTGTCTTCTCTGACAGCAGCTGCTGAATCTGCTGCTGGTGAAAGTGATGCATGGAAACAGGAGGACGTCATAACGGTCTCTGGTCTGACTCGATCGCCTTCCTTTTGTCATCAGAAACGCCATACGGGGTAATGGAGAGAGAGAGAGAGGGAGAGAGAGAGAGAAAAAGAGGGAGGAGGGGCTGAGGTCGGCTTATCCTCAATAGTAGTTTTCACAGTCCGGCCCACTTGTTTCATCATTTCCCCAACCACCCACGCTCTCCGGATATCTCCTACTTTCATACCCCCCTCGTTCTCTCCTGACCTCTGCAAACCCCCCTCCCCCCCAGACCCCCAGTTGAACAGAGGAATGTGAGGAATGCAGCAGTGAAGGGCAGAGTGGGAGCGGCTGCATGTAAATGACTGATGGACGCAGAGAGATCTGCTGGGGGCTGGATCGAGTTTCATCACTTCCTCCGCTCCATTTATCGCCGGTGACAACAGAAACAAGGAAGCATGCACCCGGCAGGAAATCTTACTTAAGTTTAATTTTACTTAAACTTGGATAGTTTGGACTTTTGGTGCAATCACAGGAAGAAGAAGAAAAAGAGAAAGCAGCTGTAGGATTATGATTAACTGCAGTAATACCCTCAAGATACTACACGTAACTGACGTAACTTAAAGTGGTGGGCTTCATTCATTTTCTCCATTGAAATAGATCAAAGGTAG
The DNA here is from genome assembly GCA_016785235.1 of Pseudorhombus dupliciocellatus. Taxonomy (NCBI): domain Eukaryota; kingdom Metazoa; phylum Chordata; class Actinopteri; order Pleuronectiformes; family Paralichthyidae; genus Pseudorhombus; species Pseudorhombus dupliciocellatus. The sequence goes on along the minus strand of JAFBJW010000209.1, from coordinate 130,041 downwards.
GAACTTTATTTTAGACAGAAGCAGAGATGATAAATTAAATTACAAAATGAAAAGCAAAACAACAGATGAAATTTAAAAAAAAATTTAAACACAGGATGCATTGGATTTTATGGTTTGTTTGTTCATTCCTAATCTCACCAAAAATGGTCTTTCTCGGGATTACATTAGCCCCGCCACAGTGTCAGAGGTCAAGAGGAGGTCATGAGAAGCATGTTGTTCAGAGCTCATTGCTTTAGACCAGAGAACTCCTCCGGCCAAAGATGGCCACATTTGTAAACTTCTGAGAGTTGAAGAGTATGTTTGGAGGCGACTGAACGGCTACAAACCCCCACCCCCACCCCAGACGTCCGTTAGCGTGACATCAGAGAGGCGGCGGAGTCTCTGACAAACTCCGATATCCACAAGAAAATTCCAGAGGAAACACTCACGCGTCAGTTCTGTCCATTGACAGAACTGCTTTGATTTTACGCCTCGCCGCTCGTCTATAGGGGGCAGAGCTGGGGTCTGGCAGCTGCGCCACATTCCTGCCTACTTGAGTCAGTACCTCTACTCTGCTACAGGCGGCCGTCAAACCTCCAGTGATGATTATGTTAATGATAACGTGTCATTATGAACGTTTAATATTTAAGGTCAATCAACAGGGGGCTGTGCATTAATCACCTCTGACTCCTCCGGTTGCTCAGTCAGGACTGTCCTTGTTTTTTTGTTTAGGTCACCACACTCTGTGGAGGAGATCGCTGTCAGCTGATTGGTTGCCACCAATGAATAAACAGCGGCTTCAAAAAAAAGAAATGTTCGATTTACCGTCATTTGGTAAATTCCCCAATGCGGCGGTCACTGATGAGCCGACCTGCTCGTGTTTACACTGAACGCTGGTCGGCCCCGGTCTGGGGTTTTAAACACGGAGGCAACAAACAAACACGCACATTTAAACACGTTTGATTTGGTTGATAAAAGCGTTAACCGGGTCTCTCAGGGTCGGCTGGGCCGAGGCTGAGCTCTGACTGGGTCGTGCATGGAGTTGCCGTTCTCATATTCGGGGTCTTCAGCAGGACGCCGTGGATTCGGTTGCAGCTGAAACAAAATAGAATAATACGGGATATGTATACAGTGACATACAGTGTACTAGATATTTATACAAGTCAGAACATTGTGTTGGTCCTCTAAAATAAGGTACTTGAAGTTTTATCTACAGCAGAATTGTGACAAAACAGGCCATTTAACACAAGTGTTGTTCTTCTTGTTTAATCTTAATGTGATTTAGAGAAATGTCTCTGAAGGCTTCCCAAACACAGGTAAAAAGAAGAATTTCCAGATACCTGGAGCTGGTCGTAGTCCGAGCTGACCTGGAAGGTCCTCAGATCCGTGTAGGTGTGTTCTCCCTTCTGCTCGATCTTCTACAAAATATTTAAAAGGCGTGAACCTAAAACTGAACCAGACAAGTTTAATATCACCTCTCTGTGATGTCTGGAATGTTCTAAATGTTTTTCGGAGGCCGTTGGTCCACAGCACGTGTTCTACTTCTTTAAATCTTCATGTCAGCACAGGTACTGACATTTGGTTTCCACTGCATCTTCATCAGGAGATCTGGCCTCAGTCTGTTTATTCAGGCACAGCTCCATGAACCCTGACTCCAGCTCATCTTTCATTATCACGTTTCCTGCAGTCTTGTCTTATTTTCCTGACTCGTGACGACTGATTCGCTCTCAAAAGGAGAACGCACCTTTGAACAGGTCTGACGGTTAGTCACTGTGACCTCAGCCAGTCTGACGAGGCTCTGATTCTGGGTGAGAACTCCTTATCTGGTCTAGTCTGGTGTGCGTCAGTCTCGTCTGTCTCACCCTCACTAAAGGACAGGAAGTCTTACCTTCAGCCTCCCGGAGAGACTTGACAGGAAAAGAGAAAACAGAGGCAACATTAACCAACGTTGACCGGGAGCTTTCTCATGTTTAATCCGCAATTTCCTGGTTTGTGACTGAGCTCTGTGTGAGAACCGGGGGAGAAACTGCTCTTTACCTCTGCCATTTGTAAAAAGTGAAGACGACCAGCAGGACGTAGAGGACGGAGAGCACGCCACTGATGATGTGATGCATCATCATCGAAACCGCACCGCCGGCGCCAGCGTCCCCGACTGGCAACAGAAAGCAAGGACGGTTTGCATAAGTCGGCAGTTTCCTTCATTCCCCAGAATCCTTTTGATTTCCCCGGTACCGTGACCAAGACCAATGTCAGTGTTCGTCAACCAGTATGAACATGGACTCTGATTCTTTGGTTGGGCCCAGGTCCCGTCTGCTCAAATGGAGGTGGCAGAGTTTGAGAGCTAAATGCGTTCGCAGGAATCATGGGGGAACAGCACGGCAGTTTACCTTGAGGGGAGGAGACCTGCAGGAAAACGGCGATGCTCCTCTCAGAGCCTCTCGGAGACTGCGCCTCACACAGGTAGCGTCCGCTGTGCGACAGGCTGACCGGCCACTCCAGAGTCCGTTGTGGTGCGATCGCCCTGAGCTGCGACGGCGACAGACGAGGCCAGAAGAGGATTCGTCAAACAGAAATGTCGTGTCTGACAGTAGATATGCAGACGGCCGATCAGCGGTGAAATCATCCGGTTCCTGACGGATGAAGCCCCCAAAGAAACTTCGGGTCCTTACATCACACGCTGGCCAAAAGTATGTGGACACCCAAAGTTCCTGAAACCTCAGTTTCCTCAACATTTACAGAACAGGAAGTTGGCCCAGAGATAAAAGTCCCTGCATCTCACTGTGTGTTTTCTGTTTCGCAGGAAGATGAAGTGAACTCGATGACGACATCACCTGGACCTTTCTCCTGCAGCCATTAGGCCACATGGTGAAAGATGCTGATGCTCCTGAGAGTTTCTGATCTAATGAGTGAATGAGTAAAAACCAGAGGAAACTGCATCTCTCTCTCTCTCTCCTCACCTTCCATCCCTCCTCTCTGAACCAGATGTAGCGGCTCACTGGAGGGTTGGCGTCGCTCGAACATGTCAGCGTCACCGTCTCTCCCTCGAACACCGGACCAGACGGGCTGATGCTTGCCGTGGTGAGTCGAGGAGGATCTGTGGGGGGGGGGGGGGGGGGGGGGGGGGGGGGGGGGGGGGGGGGGGGGCAGACAGGGAGTCCTGCCATTTACTTTCACGTGCTTCAGTTTTGTTTTCTCCTCTTTCTTTGATAATCTGAGCCACAGCTCCGGCAGCACCGCCTGCAACAGAAGTTTGCTTCATTTGCTTCCTCCCTCAACACCAAGTTAAGACAAGTTCACGTTTCCAAATGAGCGGCGGAGGGAAAGCCCCTCAGGTCGCGTCAGGCTGAAACACGCTGTGTTAGAGGCTGATGAACGAAGGGGAGTGCAGGTCAGAGGAGGAGGCTGCTAAAAGTTTCAGTCATTACTGAACTAACTGAAGGGTCAGGAGTTGCCCGGATAAATCATCAGAACCAAAAGAACTTCCATATTAAGGTTCATGAGGTGGCCAAGCATCGTGTACACGGGCGCCACCTGCAGACAGACACCGAGCGACTCACACAGGATGTTGAGTCTGTGACCCGTCATGGCCGGCGGGCTGCTGCCTCCGCCCCGCAGCGGGTAGGACACGGAGCACCAGACGGTCTGGTTGTGATGGTCAGCTGAGGCGTTGAAGGTCAGCGTGGAGGTCAAGGTCATCAACCCCTCGGGGCTCTGCTTAGAGAAAAGTGAAATACAAAACAGCGAGGGTCGGTTGACCACGATCCAGAGGAGTGTTCTCACTCTGGTTCTGTTTGATCCAGACCCAGAACACCTCCTCTGGGCTGAGGAGACCTGCAGATTCAGGCTGAGACTGAAACAAAGGAACGGGTTCGTCACCTGCTGCACGTGCGACTCCTCCTGGCTGGAGACGTTCCGCAGGGACCAGGTGAGGGCAGGGGGCAGGTCGGAGCAGGACACGGGTGTCTCACACTTCAGCTTGGTGACGCCTCCCTCAGGCACCAGGCTCACGACGCTGAGCCAAGGAGGCGGCGGCTCTGTGGTCGTCACAGAAGCAAAGAGCCGGTTAAAGCAACGGGGGTTTGACACGGACAGGAAGTGAACCTGTCGTCCGTCGCTCAGAGTCTCCGGCCACCGTGAGTGAAACATGATAACATCACTCTCCTCACGTTGCTGCAGCTCCTGAAACGATTGACCTGGTTCTATCGGGTTATTAACTGAAACAATATGAGGCCTGAGACCGGACGCTCCACCAGCTGAGGACCGAGACAGTTCTGAGACATGTCCTCCAGTCGTACCTGATTCAACGCTGATGTTGACCCCTTTGTCGAAACTGAACTTTAAGTCGGGACACTCGAGCCTGAAGAAGTAGACGTCGGTTGAGAAGCTGCTCATCGTCGTGGTGCAGTTCTTCTTCGTCAAGTCGCCGATTAATTTTGCCTGTGAGAGTTTCGTAAAAACAAAGTGTGACACTTGATCCGTGCACCAAACGTTTGATGCTTGGATCATCCGTCCATCCGTACGTCTCACCCGCGCCGCCTTTGGACCGTAAAGTCTTCCTGTCCTCCAGGCAGCGCGGCCGGAGCAGTTCAGGACCTTTGGCTCGACGCTGATGGGGACGTCGAAGTGACACGGGATGGTGACACAGGAGCCACGGACGCTCACGATTCTCTGAGGCAGCGTCACGTCCCAGGATTCACTAAAGACACCTGAGACGCAAGGACACAAGATGACGAAGCTCTCCTCCACCAGCGGGGTTCGATTTACCTTCATACATACATCAGCTGTGGGTCAGACGGTAAGACATTGTGTTGCTGGCACAGTGAATTCTGGGAAATTAATCAACTGGACACAGGTGACGCAGGATTATTACCTGTAGTACTTGTGTAGTATCATTACTCCGTCCACCACAGTTTGGTTTTAACTTCCTCTACAAAAACCTGAATTGAGGAATATCCAGAAACTACCGACCTTGCATCATAGCGAGGAGCAATGCCACGTCCGCCAGACCGCCGCCACCGCCGCCGCCGCCGCCGCCGCCTCCTCCCATCTCAGCTGGAAGACAACAACACAACAAAAAAATGTAAAAAACACAGCTTACACGTAATGAAATAAATCTGAGTTACAAAAACAAATATGAGGAATCAAACACACACTCTACCTGTCGACTGATGGCGAGCCTCTGGTCCACAGCAGACCTCCGTGTGTGTGTGTGTGTGTGTGTGTTTATGTTCGCTGTGAGAAAGGAGAGAATAAAAAGAGGAAGAGTTCAGTGAACTTCTGTTTGTGAAAAAGTGATGAAAGATCCAGAAACAGATGTGGTCATCCTTCAGATTGTTTGTTGGCTTCAGTCACAGATCTTCATCGTGTGCCGTGCATCGGCCTCCATTTTGTTTGTTCGCTAACGAGACCCAAACACCCGGGCAGGATTTTACCTGCAGCTGTAAATGATCCGCTCACATGAATGGAGCCTGATTCACTTACTTCAGCGTGTGACGACAGATAATGATGGCAGCAACAAATGCACTTCATGCCACTAGAGGGCAGCACAAGCAAGAGGATCTCATCTCACACGCAATAGTGAGAGACAGCTCTTTCTTCTGAATGACCTCCACCTCAGTGGATTTTCCCGTCACGACCCTTGCATCATCGCTGACCTGAGGAGCAGAGAAACCAGCAGCTGCTTCCGAATTTGGCGTTGGCAAAGGAGAGAAATGAAAGGGTTTAAAGTAAAAACCCCGGAGCCCAGAACCAGCAGCAGCAACAGACTGATGCTAAAATCAATACTTGTCCAAAAAAGGAAGTGAGTGTGTGTTCCTCTGGGATCATCCCAATGATCCGAGAGGTCCTCGACCCAATTCAGAGGAACACATGTTGTTCATAACCTTTGTTTGTGGGTCACACAGTGTGTGAGTGTGTGTGTGAGAGAGAGGGACAAGGACAGGGTAGATGGAGTGCCAGAAAAAAGCGGAAGCCAAAGTCAGACACACATGAAATAAAAGGGAGAGAAAGAGGAAGGGTCTTTGTGTGTGTGTGTGTGCAGCTCACTTCTGCCTCTGTCCACTGAGCCGCTGACCTCGGAGCTGTGAGATCTGTCAAACGTCTGCAGGTAAGAACCCAGACATTTTATTCAGTTATGAATTATTATCAGACTCTTGTTTTTTTAATATTTAACAGTTTGAACCCACAGAAAGGGATTTTTGTTTTTTGTTTTTTTTCTTCGGCTCTGTCGTGTCAAAGCAAACCAGCACAACCATTACACTTTTATGTTTTTCATATTTTGCAGTTTTCAGTTCAGATGCCTTGATGATGTCTTCAGATGCTTCTTTTAGAATAAAAAATACAAATCAAGTTTTTTTTTTTTTTTTTTTTTTTTTACCAATCCTCTAACGATGTGAAGAGTCACAGAGCGTCTTCATGTGGGGGCCACTCCAAAATATCCCCAGACAACAACAGTAGAATAGTTTAGATCATCTTATTATTTTATCATACATCATCATGATGATCCATACAATCTGTCTCTGTGTTTTTGGTTTCACTTTGAAAACGTCTGCCTCGCTCATGGGAACTAAGGCCTGTTGTTTGTAAGAAGCTGTTTGTGTGTCCTCGTCTTCATTTCCCTCTTCCCCAGAGCCTTCCTTCTGTAAACTGCAGAGTCCAGACTCTTCCACTGAATTCAACCAGTTTCCATGAATGACATCGTCGCTCTTCTTCCTCTTCTTTCTCTTCTACCTGAGGATATTTATTCACCCTTGATTTTAGTTTGATGTTTTCAGGTTTCACTAAATGTTTGTGGACAGGAAGAAATTCAGCTGTTTCCATTCTCCTCCGTTTCTATTTTAATGGAGACGAATCTGAAAATAGACAGGGGTGTGTGTGTGTGTGTGTGTGGACTAGTCAGCTGAGTCACTGTGTCTGACAATGTGTCAAAGTGAGTGCGCGTGTGTGTGTGTGTTTAAATGATGGAGGTCTGTTTCCGTGTCGGCAGCGTCACCATGTCTCAGAACGCCTCAGCGCCACTCCACGTCCTCAAGTCCTCAAAGGACGACCACGTGACGGCGGTGGACGTCGAGGCCATCGTGGACAACATCAGCATCGTCCTCTACACGCTGACCGTTGTGCTCGGCATCACCGGGAACTCCGTGGTGATCTGGGTGGCTGGATTCAAGCTGAAGGTTCCGAGCGCACGCGACCGTGTCTGAATCTGTTGAGTCTCAGTCAGAGATGCGAGACAGCTGACGCTCCTCCACTTTTCTCCTCCTCCTCTCCAGCGCAACGTCACCAACGTGTGGCTGGTGAACCTGGCGGTGGCCGACCTGATCTTCTGCGTTACGCGCTCCTTCTCCCTCACCAAGAAGTTGTTCTTTGACCGGTGGCCCCTCGGCGTCTTCCTCTGCAAGTTCAACGGCTTCTTCAAATACGCCAACATGTTCTGCTCCGTCTTCCTGCTGGCCGTCATCAGTCTGGACCGAGCCCTCTGCATCTGGCTGCCCATCTTCACCAAGCGCCGCCGCACGCCGTGGGCCGCGAGGGTGGTGGCCATCTGCGTGTGGGCGGCGTCCATCGTCCTCAGCACGCCGTACTTCGTGTACCGCCAGGTGTACCTGGGGAAGAACAACCTGAGCAAGTGTTCCCTGGAGGTGAAGGAGGCGTCAGAGGGTGACTCCAGCACCAAAGTGGCTCTTTACGCCATCCGCTTCACCTGCGGCTTCCTGCTGCCCTTCCTGGTCATCCTCGTGTGCTACCTCCTCGCCGGCCTCGGCATCCGCCGCACGCGCCTCTCCGGGAAGAAGCGCCCTCTGCGCATACTGGCCTCGCTCGTGGTTGCCTTCTTCCTGTGCTGGGCTCCGTACCACTGCCTGCAGCTGGTCAAGATGGTGGACAGCAAGAACAAGGTGGTGAAGGTGTGGCACCCAGTGGCGAAGGGTGTCGCTTACTTCAACAGCTGCATCAACCCGCTGCTGTACTTCTGCATGGGCCTGGACGTGAGGGGCCGCTTCAGGCAGAGTCTGTCGGGCGTGTACCGGAGAGCACTGGCGGACGACCTGGACGGACAGACGACCCAGTCCCAAGACCGCTCCCTGGACGACAGCGGAGCGTCCAGACAAACCTCTGCTGTGGCGAGGAGTGGGAGGAGTCAGGCAGTTTGAACCTCCCGTAACGCTCTGTCAAAGTTAAGGAGGCATGTTTTTAAATCCCCGTGAGGAGGAGGAGGAGGAGGAACGTTGGGTTAGAGGTGGAAATTCAAAATTAAATTACAGATAGCTGAACTTTCTACTTGACCTGACAGTAACAGAAGTATTAGTACTGACACTCACAGTGATGCCACATGTTTATTTGTTCACATTTTCCTGCGATGGACGAGAAGTGGAACTGAGTCCGGAGACGCAGAGGACGGAGACAGGAAGTGAAACGCAGTCAGAACTGAGGGGAAACTCAAACGTCCATTTTCAGTCCAGTATATTTTTATGTTCTTATTTTCCAGGGGGCACTGCTTCAGCTCACAGTTCAGAATCGTTTGATTTAAAAATTAATTAAATTATACGCTTTCCCGTTCTTATTTTTCTAATTCCTGTCAGATCTCTATAATGTTGAGTTTCTAACTGTTAAAAGATAAGAAACTAAACTCACCGTTTGGCTCGTAGTGATGTCATTGTTAGCGTGCAGGCGGCGTGGTGTGATATAAACAGATGAACAGATGAAAAGTGAAAAGAGGATGTGATGGTCTCACTAGTAACTGGGCGACCTCAGAGGTTGCGAAATCATCGTATTAGAAATATTTGAAAACCAAAAAAGGAGAAGACGAAGAAGAGTTTCTGCAGTCAGTCATCTCTCTAATCTTCGCTGATTCACTGATCTCACGCAGGAACAAAAACTGAAGCACCTTTCAAAAGTAAATTTAAGTAATTTGAGCTCGACGTGGCGGAGGAGAGAGGAACAGTTGACTCTGCGATCACATGTAAGAGCTGTCAAAGTGTTGAGAACGTATGATTAGCTCTTAGAAAACTCCACACAGCAGCCTCTTCTTAATTGCCAATCTTCTATTTTCCAGAGGTCAAAGGGCAAGCCCGTCGGCATTGGAAGCTGTGGTTCAGTGGTTTCTGATCTGATATTTCACGCGCTTCTTTATCTTCCACTCCTGTTGTTTTCTTTCATTGTGCAAATAAATTTAGCAAATCATTTCTGTAAATCAACTTATTTTGTGTAAAGTTTGACCAGTCCAATGAGTTGATGTGTCACAACTGCCAAGAGAAACACATTTCAACTTTTATTTTGAAATGAAACTGCAGTGACTGGGTTTTAATGCTGAAAGCTTTTATTTTGTTGGTTCAGTCGCTTCTTCCTGTTTAAATGCAAACTGCTGGCATCATTTTCAGAACTTTGCCCTAACCAAAGTAGAGAAGTGAAAACCAGAGTCCCAGGAGTCACACCAGAGGAATATAGATCCCACAATGCACTTCATGCAAAATGCTCAGGTTAAGTGATAAATGTAAAGAAATCAGATCAAAGGCATCGTTCGTCCCAGAGTTCTTTAATGATGGAGAGGAGCTGATGGCAGCTTCCAGAGAAACCAACATGACATCCAACAACATCATATTCAACGATCTAAAAACAGGATTCAAGATGAAAAGACAGCTGTGTCAGTTTAATTAAAAATGTGAACACATTACCTGACTAATATTCACACACACACACACATACACACACACACGCACACACACAGGTTTTATAAATACAGAATCATTCAGTGGACGGCTGTGACAAACTTCTTGGTCTCCGTTCACACCAGAGTTCCCGCGTTAATGTCGTCGAACAAACTTTCATCTCCGTCGCCCTGAAAAAAGTTCAGATCATTATTTCAGGTCAGTACTACAGATGGTCATACGCAGCAGCAACGCAGGGTGGCGCCTGGAGCCCTCACGTTAGGATGGTTCTGTGAGCAGGGCGGGGCACCACGCTGGTGTCACGTTCGCATGTCTGCAGTCTGAGTGATAATTGTCCCTCGAGGCTCTAATCATATTCATTGTCTGATCGTTGCATGTGACACGAGCACAGGAATAACGTGATCAACGTGTGTCGGAACACTTGATTATATATATATACATATCTCCATATTTCTAATTCTTGTCATAATTATTGGGGTTATAATGAATAATAGCCTGGTCCTGCCCCTGAAGCTGCAGCGGTGAGCATCAGCTGTCACAGAGTGAATGCTGATGGTATTTCCCAGAGTACTACAGGGCTGTAGCTGCAGCAGCAGCTGTAGAAGTACTAAGAGTAGAGCTGTATCAGTGTGTGTTTGCACCTCTGTAACTTGCTGATTTCTCCTCCCACTCTTCTTCTCTGTGTCCATAAAGGCCACAAAATGGATCAGGGTGCAAATCCTGTGGAGTGGGCATTAATAAGATTAAAAGAAAAAGGCTTCAGATGCCCATGAGTGAGTTTAAGACAGATCATGTGACTGGCTACCTGTGGTACAGCATGCCGCAGAACTGGATGACCACCAGCAGGGCGAAGGACAGGAGGAACATGAAGCCCTGCGGGTCGATGTGGAGGGACTCTCCTGTGGGCTGCAAGCTGCTGTCCAGCACCGGCAACGGGATGGACATGTAGGACCCTAAGGACTGCAGGGTGAAGGTCGCCAAGAGCCAGAGGGTGTTGCACAGGAAGAAGATGAAGCTCATCTGAGGGGGGGAAGAAAACTTAGTTTAGATTTAGTTTCATAATATGAAAATATTGCACAAACAGGTTTAAATCAGGATTCAACATCTGAGAGCAGCGGCACCTTGTTCCTCAAGTGTCTGAGGTTAGCGGCCATTTCCTTCTGCTTCTTCTTGTTCTCAGGAAGAGGCTCCAGGTATTTCTTTGTGAGCTGTCGGAAGAAATTCGCTTCCTCCTGCAGAGAAATATATAGAAAGTCATTCAGTAAAATTGCATCTGCCCAGAGTCCAGAATTAGACGAGGAAGTAATAACATCTCAGTTTCTAATGCTTCCAATTATATAAATGATAAATAATAATTACTGTCCGGATGAAATTAATAGGAGAAATGGAATGCTCGTGTTACAGTCACGTTTCCGAGAGCAAACACGAACACCTGATTTAACAGTTACAGTGTCAACCCTCTCTGACCTGATCCAGTGCTTCCTCTCGCAGTCGCAGATCATCAGACAAACTCTGCAGCTGGGACACCCAACCTGGAGCACAGAGCGGCGCGGGCAGCATTAGTGCACGTGGCAATGTTTGAGCACGCCCCTGAATTGGGCAGTGATCCTCCAATGCCTCTGTGGATTTGCCAGTTTCTTTTCTTTGTACTTACACTGGTGAGGGGCAGGGCTCCCAGGCTCCGCCTCTGGTCTGCAACACAATCAAACAGAAAGCGAACGAATGAACCAGACAAAAAAGGACATTTGTTTTTCATCTAGACGTCTTTCCACTTGTGCCGCTCACAGTCGCGTCAGCGGCGGCTGCTCCTCCAGCAACGTGTTCTGAGTCTCCAGCGGGGCTTCAGCGAGGGCCGGATCCTCTCGGGTGACGGCCACCTCCGCCGCGCTGCCCCCCCGACTGTCTCCTCTGCAGCACATGCCCCCCGAGAAGAACTCCATGAATTTGCTTTTGACTGCAAAGGTAAGAATGATGTCAGGGTCACTGAAGGAGTGGAACGGTGTCAGTGACACAACCCACGTCAAAACAAACGCATGCACAGGACTGCGTTGTTTAATAACTGTTTACCCATCTGGATTTTAGTCTGCGGGGGCGTGGCTGCGGCGGCTGCAGGCGGCGTGGTTTCACGTGTGCCCCACGACACGTTGTTCATGTTGACCATGCAATAAATGGCCAGCAGCAGGTAGGCGCTGGGGATGCAGAGGATATAGAGCAATCCGTAGACCACCAGGCCGACCTCCTGCGGGTGCAGGAGCGCGGAGACGAGGTAGAAGCAGGCGAGGGCGACCAGGAAGATGCCGCTGGGGGTCAGGATGGTTTCCTCTCTTATGATGTTGCCTGAAGCATCAATGCACAGACACTTAGGGTCGTAAAGACAAAAGCTTGTTGTGATTCCTGCAGAGCGTGTGTGAGACCTACTGATGAGGACAATGGCTGAGATCATCATGAGGAAGGCGTACAAGACGCTCATGATCGCTGCGATGAGAATCTGCGTGTCGGACTTGATCCAGAAGCTGACACCGAGGAAGATGGCGGGAGGTATCACGGCCATGACCAGAGCGGCGTTGGGATGAATGTCAAGCAGCACGGTCAAGGTACCTGAGATATAAACGGACGGTTTGTCATCACTCAGCGGCGTCGTCTTTTAGATGCAGCACAGGAGCAAACCTAACCTGCGATCATGAGAACAACGGTGGACGGAGCCAGGATGGATGAGACCAAGGTGAAGAACTGGTACAGCATATACGGTCTGGACATGGACGGGTTCCTGCTGACCACAAGGCTGCCGGAGCCCAGCAAGTCCACGATGTTCGCCATGGTGGACGGTGCCCATCGACGGCGCTGAGGGTGGCAAGCAAGCGTTGGACGAATGTGACTCGAGCCAACAAAGATTCAGAAAACTGGACAAGTTCTTCTAGTCACCTGGTTGTAGAACTCCTTAAAATCCTCAGGCGCGTTGGTGTAGGCGTCGGAGGCGGCGTTGTACTCTACCCTCCAGCCCTGCTTCAGCAGCAGCGTGCAGAGCCAGCGGTCCTCGCCTGCACGAACCAGAGCAGAGGCTGTGAGGCAGAGCAGTTAGTGCACCTGACACCACACCACTTCATTCAGATCTTAAAACTCGTCTCAGAACCAGAATTATGGACAATGTGCAGACGGAGCATTCACGTAGATCCAAGTGAAGTAGTTCAGTTTCAGTTTAGGATCAGTTCAGTTCTTGCACACATTGCACACACGCAATGGAACAGCACAAGTAGCACACTCTCTGGCAGAGGAGGAGGCAAACCCAGAGGCAGCAGCTGCTTTCTGACCTTGGTCGTATTGGATGTAGTGGTGCGCCCTTGAGGCCTTGATGGTGTACTTCTTCATCACGTTGTCGTCCATTAGCGCCGCTGCTCTGAACAGACTGAAGCATCCGGGGCTGCAGAGCACGCAGCCAAACACGTGCTCGGCTGATTTGTGAAGCCAGTGACCCACGGCGTACTCAAACTTCTGGTACCAGACCATGGGTCCTGTGGAGGAAACCCGGAGCTAACGAAGCTATTTCGGTGACACTGGGTCCGTTTGAGCGAGAATCAGACTCCGCTTCACTAACCTGATCCCGTGGGGTGGATCCGACCACACGCCGCCCCGACCAGCGAGTACAGCCTCAGGCGATCGATGAGCAGCATCACAGCAGCCGGCTGGAAGTCGGTGTCCCCATCTAAAGCCAGGAGGTAGGTGTTGTGCTTCTGTTTCTGCAGGAGAACAAGAATCAGAACCAGAGCCACCCCTATTGACCCGTCCTGCTTCATTTCTCTCATCTCACCTCAAATTCTCTCCTCAGCTCGGAGTCGTCCCCTCCTTTCTCCAACCTCTTGAAATAACTGGTCGCCACTTTCCAGCCCAAGAGGTAGTACAAGTACATGACCTGAAGGACGTCCAGTAATGTTCAGGCACACACATTGAGGCAAACAAGTTTTAGGCCAACATTTTGAGACTAGGTGTTAGTTCTCCGGTGTGGTGAAGCCGTCCCACCTGAGACCACCTCTTCTTGTGTCGGATGAGATCTTTGTCCTTGAAATGAACAGCCAGGCTGTTCCCATGAGGCATGGTGACCACCACACGCCCGCCGTACGGCGTCCTCACCAGCACCTGATCTGGGACCTGCTGCTGCTTTGTGAAGAGGCTTTCGTCGATGTTCATGAAGATGCTGAAGACAGAAGACAAAAGACTCACATTCATCGTGTCTCAACATGTGACCTTGGCAGAGGTCAACTCTCAGAGCTTCACGTTTCTCACCTGTAAACTTCTCTGATGATGTCCACCAGCATCTCTGCGTATTCATTGACATGGCGCCCTTTACTCCCGGGAACATCTCTGAAGGCGTCGTCAAAGTAGATGTGGCTTTCAAAGGTCACGTCACTGGTGTGTCCTTCCTTCTTGGGCCTGTACTGGTCCAGTCTGAGGAGTCACAACCATCCCAGTTACTTTGACGATGTTGAACTAAGACATCCACATGTATGCGTCATCCAGAGTCTCCAGCCTCTCACCGAAATATGGAAACGATCATTTTGGTCATCTCATCGTAGGTCTCATGCCACATTGTTGCGCAGAGGTAAACCTTCACAGGCTCCAGGGTTGTGAATCTGAAAAGGATTTTTCAGAAGTTAAATAAATTAGCACATCACTCCTCTTTCTATTGAGGCTATTGAGGATTTAACATCAAACAAATAGAAATGTTATAACTACCACATATCATTTTGAAAAGGATTATATTGAGCTACACAATAAAAGCGTTGAATGCTCACACACTCACCGCCTGCGTGCGTCTTTCATCTGGATGTCGAATCGCATGTTGAGAAGCAGCGACTGCTCTAAGAACGTCCCCTCGTACAGTCTCCGGGTGAACAGGTCTTGGGTCCTCTGGATACGAAACACGCCCAGGTGCCAGAGGTGAAGCGTTGCCAGCACGAGGCCGAGCCACCAGGACACCGCTGAACCTGGGTACGGGGGGGGGAGTTCAATAGGGTCAATGTATCTTCCACAATCCATTGCAACAGGAAAAATAAGGAAGTGGACAACACCGTGGGTTCGTTACCTGTCAGTAGGCCGATGTCGGTTATTTTGGACATGTCCAGGAAGCACAGCGTGTGTGTGACATCTAACACCAGCTCCGGGAACACGCTGCCGTTCAGGTTTCGGTCTGATCCATTCACAACCACGTCGCAGTAGCTGAGGAAGTTGACGCCTGCAGTTCCGTTCTGAGCGGCTCTGTAGTCCTGGTAGTAAACGATGACGGGGACGACGAGCAGAGCCATGACAGCCAGAGAGGCCAGGTACAGAGGCATGATAAAGCAACGGCGTACGGCGTGCATCTTGCAGGCGGCAACCGCGAACCAGCTGCAGAGCGCTGAGGAGATGAGCTGGACCCCGATGGTGATGGCTATAACCCTGGTCTGACGGCTCGGGATGGACCTGACGATGTCCCAGTCCATTTTGGCCAGAGGGACGTAGGCTCCGAGCACACAGGCCGTCACCGCGATCCTGAGCACACCGCTGAGCATGTGCAGGATGTTCTGAGACCTTGCTACGTCTTTACAAAGATCCTTGAGGAAGACGGAGCTGCTCTCCTTGCTGATCAATCTGAGGTAGTTCTCCCACCAGTTGAAGGACACCAACAAGGACGCACCCACAGCCAAACCCGCCCAGGTTAACATCCTGGTGTCGGTCGGATCCTTCATGACGTACAAGACAAGGAAGAGGATGTAGCCCAGCAGAATGAGGAGGAAGGCAGTGATGGAGGGCAGCAGGAAGCGGTTCCTCTCCTTGGCTTTGCACTGAGCCGTCACCTGCAGCAGCGAAGAGAGGATGGCCACACTGTTCAGGATCGTCACGTTGGTCACGATGTCCAGGTGAGGCATCGCCACGACGGTGAGAATGGCTGCTCCCACTGACACGAGAAACTCGAAGAACAGGACCTGAAGACGAGACATTGTGACAGTCAACCACGCTGACACCAGCCAGGATCCTTCAGGGGCCTCAGAGGTCAGAGGTCACAGTCTCGTCTCACCAGAGCAATGGTCTTCTTTCCTGGCAGCTTTGACGTCTTGTAGCAGGCCTTCCACAGGCTCTTGAGGAACAGAAGGACACTGGGGGCGATGAGAGAGCAGCCGATGCACAGCAGAGCGACGGGTTTCTGCTCTGACGAGATGATTTGTGTGCCTTCGTTTGAGAACGTGAGGAGGAGGAGGAACGACGTCTGGGGACAAAGGGGAGACGAGACAGCTTCAGGCTTAGATACACTGTAATGGACTGATGAACATATCATGACAGCAGTGACGTGCGGTGAGGTTCATGGCTGGTGAGGCACTGACGTCATCAGTCAGATTTACAAACATATGAACCCTGCAGAGCAGCTTATTCACCATTTCACTGGCAACAGTTCACGTGTTTTGTTTAAATTTCATATCAGCATTCTTTACATATACAAACTGTAGCATAGAAAAAAAGCACATTAAAAAACGTTTTTTTATCGTCTTACTGTTACTTATAAATGAAGTCCATGCGCCGCTCCTTCTGAAGAAAAGCATCGATAACTTGTTTATAGAAGTCCTCCTTATATTTCTTCAGTTTTAAAAGTCTCTTTGGCAGGATGGATGGCAGCACTTGACTTGCCTACTGTTTACTGTAGTTTGCTGTCACTAATTCTATTATTCTGCCGTCGCAGAGTAGTAAGAAGAATCCCTGGGATCACCAGCGCCCCCTAGCATGAGGCAGGGGAACTGCGTGCCTCACCCAGTGGCTCTTAGCAGGCGTTTTATGATTGCTCAGCACAAGAAACACGTTGATTAAAAAACACTGTATATAATATACATCCGCTAAACTATGGAAATGTACTTCATATAGTAAAAGTGTTTAAACATTTAATAGCGGCATACAGAGCGACAGCAATACCGTCCCACTGCATTGCGCGATCCATGTTGAGGCTCAGCCGACTGCTGCCTCACCGCACATCTCTTCTTAATATTTGAACGGTAAATGTGAAAATTCAGCGATTTTGAAAAAAAAAAAAACATCTAAAAATGGTGAAGTTACATGGAAAATAACTTTAAAGTACACATTACTAAATAAATATAACCATTTATTTTTTCATTTTATATTTTTTTCTTTCCATGGTGACGGGTGAGGCCGTGCCTCACCTGCCTCCCCTGACTGCACGTCACTGCATGACAGAAAGGGGAGTCTGTGTTCATAAAGTTAAAGTAAAAATAAGTTGCAAACTTACCTGAGGTGACCTGAGATTTTACTCAAAATATAGTATTTAATCAAAAAGACACAAAAAATTTAATAAAGTAAAGATTTTACTGCACTTGTTTCAAAAGCAATAGTCAAACACTTGAATTTATTTTTTGATAGAAAAGTTTAAACAAGAAGAAAAAGTCCCAACGAACCTTGCTGCAGAGCGCCAGCCCAAACACCAACACAGCCACGATGCTCAGACAGATGAACCTCAGCAGCTTGATCTGTTTCCACGGAGTCTGCTCGTCTTCGATGGCAGGCAGCTCTCGACACGTGTCCCACGGCCTCCTGGATCACCACACAACATTATCCACAAGAGGGAATTTCATGGAATCTGCCAGAGTCTGGCCAGAGCAGACACAGAAGGCACAGCCTTTGAACTGCATTTTCTTTTTTTATTATAAAGGTTGAAATTAATTTGAACAGGATTATATCAGAATAGAAGCAGGTGTTTTTGTGATCAGAGCATAATTTACCTAAAACAAACTGAAGCATCGAAAACATCTGAAAGGACAATAGGAAAACTGAACTGCCACAAAAAAATGGAAAATAAATTCTTCATTCTTCAAAATATTCAGTGAAAAATTAGAGTTCTTCTTTCATGAAGAAGGTTGGTTAAATAAATGTTTGACACACATTTTAAATGCACTGATCAATTATGAATTAATTTATCAATTAAATTAAGTGCTTTGTATAATGACATAATAATCTACGACCTTGATATACAGTGCATTAAAGAAAATCGAATAAATTATATTGTACACACTTGAAATGAGTTTTAAATTTAAAAGGTGTCTGTACTCACTTGGGCAAGCGTCTGTCTTCGTCCATGTTTGTGTCCGGTGTGTGACTTGACAGGTGACAATGAACTCAACTCGTTTTGGCCTCATCCTCATCCACATGTCAGTGTCAATACAACAACTTCGGGCCTGTAATTAAAAGCCGACACCTTGAACAATCTGCTGCTAAAAATACTTATCAAAGGTTTCTTTCCAATTCCCTGTCAGGTATTCATCACTGGAATGGCATCACACCTGGTACAGCATGATTTCCCAGCAGTCTCTGTATAGTTTAGAATAACTGTGAAACATGGAGAAGAATTCCAGCTGTGACAAAATCAATCAAAATAATGCTCCTGCGAGGAGTCAGAATCTTTCATTCATCAGCATTCATCTTCAAGCAATGGAAACTCAGCGATAGATGACTCTCATTCCATTAATGAGGTGATTCTGCCCTCTAGTGGAGAAAGCCTGTTTCTGTATGTGTGATCGAAAGGATCCAATCTGTGGAGGAGCTTTGAAATGAGGCCTTCAAATGCAGCCTAAAGGGGGCGGGGTGATGGAGCATAGGTGCGACAACGTCAAGGGAGGGACACCTAAATTTATCCTAACTTTACCCTAACCTAACCTGTCTTCACTCACTATCAAATGAGTCATGTTCTCGAAATCAAAGTGTGGGTCGGCGAGGACCTCAACTTCTAAGAGACACACACACACACACACACACACCCTTGCATCCTTTTATAGCCAAATGATCTGCCACTAGGAACTAGAACAACTTGCTCCAAAAAATTCTGGCTGTAAACACACGATGATTAAAGTGAAGAAAGTGTTTGTCCTTGTCAGATGGTTACAGGCGGGGCCGCTCACGAACCTCTGGGGGCCCCACCTTCATTTGCCGTAATTACACTTCAGTGTAATTACTGCACACCTTTGTATTAGATTCTTCATATGATGCAACGTGGAGTCACTAATGAAAATAATGATGTCAATTGATTGAGTCAAATAAACACATCCATAAATGATCACCTTATGAAAGAGAGGTAATTTTACTGATCATGTAACAAACTATGTCATCTTTACGTGATTCAGGCTGAGCCTCCGCCCCACTGCACCACCCTCCAAACGTCTTGGCCACACCAAAGCTCAGCATGGACTGGACGTGCTCACCTGAAACTGACACATGCCTGTCACCTGACAGCCACTCACCCAGAGAAGTGAGAAAGTCAAGCGTTGAGTTGTTTATTTTTAAATTTATTGGATATAACAAACACACATACACAATCACAGAGAGATCACAAAGTCACATTCAAAGTCAATAAAAAAAATCCTTCATTTGGCGAGACCCTCCTTCATTCATTAAATAATAAATATTAAAAATGGTTTAGACAAGAGCGGCTTTAAATTAAACAGAAGAGATAAGCCCATGAGTTTGCGCTACACAGACAGAAGCAGAGAAGAGGACTCTGAAACAGTTTCCTGGACTTTTTTTCATTTTAAACAAACTTCATTAAGCTGGTGTCAATAAACTTCATTCATTCCTGTTCACATTATCAACAGAGGCATCAAAGATGAGCTGCAAACAGAACCATGACAATCGCTGAGTTGTTTTCTCTGCTCCTCCGTTGTTTTCTCTTCATGTGCTCAACAATTCTCTGTAAACATCTCCATAAAACAGATGCTTTAAAAATGTGTTGTGTATCTTCTGTACAGTGCTCAGAGTGTGTGTTCACACCAAAGTCCCTCCAGTTGAGTGGTAAAACCTCGAGTCAAAGTAATCCTCATAATCAGACTCCTCCTGGAGGTCGCTGCTGGAGTCGATGATGGAACTGGAGTCCATGGTGGAGGCGGAGTCAGTGTTAGAGCTGGAGTCGAGGGCCGAGCCGGACTCTGTGTCGGGCACGGAGCTCTGGGCGGAGATGGCATGAACATTAGTTCATAAAGTAAACACAGCGCCGTACCTGCTGGCAGCTGACTCAGCCACCTTGGCAGCAGGGTGTTGGGAGCATGAATACATCAGCACATCAAGTTTCCAACACTAAGAACAATTAAAGGATTTGCCGCCTAATTATCTGGGCGGCAAGTCTACACACGGCACCCTCTGAACAGTGAAGTGAAATACACTTTGTGAACCAAAGTTAATGAACAACATGAGAGGATCCCTGTGTCCTTCAGAGTTTATATCAGCACTAGATGCAGTTATAAATGTATTAGTAGAGGTTGTAAATACCTTTTTGCCTTTCTGGTACTTGACTGATTTTTGTTGTTTGGACTCTGTGTCCATGAAGGCGACCAAATGGATCAGGGTGACAAATCTGGATCAACGTAAAAGAAACATATCCTTGTTATTGAGGGGGAACATGATGAGCATCACCAGGAGAAAAAAGCAAGGGAGTCACCTGTGGTATAGCATGCCCAAGAACTGGATGATGACCGACGAGGCAAATCCTATGATGAACATTAAGCCGATGGGGTCAATTTGCATGTCTTCTCCAGTGTATTCCATGTCCAGCGTGAGTTTTGGAAGCTTGATGGCGAAGGAGGCGTCAAAGATCTGTAAGGTGAAGGTCGCCACCAGCCATAGGGCATTCAGCATGAAGAAGGCAAAGTTGATCTGTGTGTGAGGAGAGAGAAAAGAAGAGGATGAAGACGAAGACCACGCTCTGGTCTCAGACGGAGCAGCACCCAGGATGTCCGCACTGACCTTGTTCCTGAGCTCCCGCAGGTCACTGGCGATCTTCTTCTGCCTCACTTTGTCGTTGGGCAGAGGTTTCAGGTACTTCTCCTGCAGGTCTCTCCAGAACTTCAGCTCCTCCTGCAGGAGAACACAGAAACCCTTTCAGTGAGTTATTCTAACAACACACTCCTCCGCGCTCACGCTCTCTCCTGTGACATTCAATGAAGGTGATCAACCACAGCGACGTATGCACCTCATCCAGTGTGTCCTCGGAAGCGGAAGACTGTTGTAGTTCTGTGATCCAACCTGGAGGTCAAAGCAAGACAAGTGTGAGATGACGTCACACAATAAAGAACCTTCTAGGGCAGGGGTGGGCAAACTACAGCCCGCGGGCCACATGCGGCCCGTTTGCCTTTTTTATCCGGCCCGCCAAAGATTGGCACAGAATTGCTCAAATCATATATCATAATTGTGACAACATTCATTTGACCTTTTCCTGTAATACCTTATCATTCCACAAGGGGGCGCATTACATACAGTGATGCATTGACTTGATTTTGCCGAGCCTGTGCTCCTCTGTTTTCACTCTGCTACTATTGTGAACCCATCTGCAGCAATGAGTGGGCCAAAGAAAAGAAAAGTCGACAGTGAGTGCCGAGTGTTTAATAAGGAATGGACAACTAAATATTTTTTCACTGAAGTCCGGTCAAAGGCTGTATGCCTTATTTGTCAAGAAACCGTCGCGGTTTTTAAGGAATACAACATCGGCCGTCACTTTTCCACCAAGCATGCTAATTACGCTAACAACCAGTCACCACAAGAAAGGACAGCTACTGCACAGCGGTTGGCAGCTAGTTTGCAGGCTCAGCAAAACACCTTTACGCGGCAAACTGCCATCCAAGAATCAAGCACGAAGGCAAGTTATTTACTGGCATTCAAATTAGCAAAGACCAGTAAGCCTTTCTCCGAAGGGGAGTTTCTCAAAGAGTGTATGGTAGAGACTGCAGCTATTTTGTGTCCTGAGAGCAAGAACAAATTTGAAAAAATAATAGGTCTGTTCTGAGAATTGCCACAACAAAAATGACACCGGACTTTGATGCACTGGCAAAAACGGGTGATCAACAACACATTAAAAGGTAATGTGAGTAATAACATTGTCATGCCTTTTTTATGTTTATGTTTGATATGTATGCATCTGGTGCTGACCCGGCCCATGTGTCCAATTTTTAAAGTCAATGTGGCCCCTGAGCCAAAAAGTTTGCCCACCCCTGTTCTAGGGGCTTTACCTGTCAGAACTTACTTTGGCTCGATAAGTCAGATGCAGGCGTCGCCAGACTGAAGGGAAGACAGAAAATGTTTTAGCATCACGATCATGATTATAACTGTCATTACAGTCAGGGCCTGACCCTCGGGACGTACCTCGGCTCCAACTCCTGGATCCTGTTGTCCTCCACGATGGTGTTCTGGGGCAGAGGTTCCGCCTGCACGGGCTCTGGGATTATGCTCTCCTGGCTCACAGTCAGCTGCTGATCTTGAGACCTCTGGCTGGACTTTGTACAACATTTACACCATGTGGAGAAATGATGGAAGACCTTTTTGGCTGCCAAAGAAGAAAAACCAGCTTCAGTCCAATCAGTAAAAACAAAACCACTGGTTGGTGTTCAGTGTAAGCACCTTGTTGATGAAGGTCACCTTTCTGTGTTGTCATCTGCAGGGTGTCTGCCACAGGTGCTGCAGCCTCACTGGCAGGTTTGGTCTCCCTGGTTCCCCAGGAAACATTGTTCATGTTGGTCATGGAGTAGATGGTGAGGAGGAGGTAAGCACTGGGGATGCAGAGGATGTAGAGCAAGCCGTAGAAGACAAGATGGAATTCCTGAGGATGCAACACTGCTGTGAAGACATAGATGATCCCCATGATGATGACAAACAGGCTGCCGGGGGTCAGGATGGTCTTGTCCTTGACCATTGTACCTGGGAGAAGATGGGAGGTTGGGATTAAGAAACTAGAAGGTGCACAGTCTAAGTTCCATACAACACAACTTACCGATGATGGTCATCGTCACCACCAACATGAGGAATGCATACATGATGCTCAAAATTGCCGCCAGTTTGATCTGAGTGTCCGACTTCAGCTTGAAGCAAAGACCCAGGTAGATGGCTGGAGGTATCACAGAGATCACCAGCGCGGCAGCGCCATTGATGTTGAAGATGAAAGCAAGACTTCCTGGGTGACACAGAGGAACAGGAAGAGACACAGTGTTGAGCTCCACTTGTAGCTCTAGCCATTGACCTAATGTTCAAACAAAACTAGAAAACTTAAAACCAACCTGCAACCATCAGGCAGATGGTGGAAGGTGCCAGAATGGCTGAGATGATGGCAAAGAGCTGATAGAACATGAAGGGCTTTGAGATGGATGGGTTCTTCTTGCAAATGAGCTGGGTGGAGCCCAGGAGATCCACCACGTTGGCGAGCGTTGATGGACCCCATCGCCGTCTCTGCGATTGGTAAATCAGTTTGAGCATGATGGATTTTGTTGGAGTGAAATGTTGGGGATTGGATGACCAGCGACTCTCACCTGGTTGTATAATTCTTTGAAGTCTTCAGGTGCATTGGTGTAGGCGTCGGAGGCAGCGTTGTACTCCACCCTCCACCCCTGCTTCAGCAGCAGCGTGCAGAGCCAGCGGTCCTCGCCTGCAGATATCAGGCAACGTTTGCATGAGAGGGGGACAGAGGAGAATCTCCGCATACAGGACTCTGCCTTTGACGCTACCTTGGTCGTACTGGATGTAGTGGCTCGCCTCCATGGACTTGGTGGAATATCTCCTCATCACGTTGTCGTCCATCAGCGCCTCTGCCCTGAAGAGGCTGAAGCACCCCGGACTGCAGAGTACGCAGCCAATCACATGCTCCGCTGTCTTCTGCAGCCAGTGACTGATGGAGTATTCAAACTTCTGGAACCACACAGCCGGCCCTTCCGAGGAAACAGAGCTTCTGTAAATCTCAGCTCAAATGCTCCCTTTCTTCTTCGTCTGTTCTTGGTTCTTTGGTTCCTAAGTGCCAACCTGAGCCCGTGGGGTGGATCCTCCCACACGCCGCCCCGACACGTGGGTATGTCTTCAGACGATCGATGAGCAGCATCACCGCAGCCGGCTGGAAGTCAGTGTCCCCATCCAGAGCCAGGAGGTAGGTGTTGTGCTTCTCTTTCTATGGGAACACAAACCGTTTCAAATGTTTGTGTTTCAATTAGAAATGATCTGAATGAATGTTCAAGGAGAACAACAGTAAATCAGTTTCCCTCGCCTCTGACCTGGATTTCTTCTTGCAGCTTGTTTTCTTTATCTCCCTTCTGCCAACGATCATTATACTTATTCATGAGTTTCCAGCCCAGGAGATAGTAAAGGTACATGACCTAATAAAGGTAGAGATAAAGAAACGTCATATTTGAAATATCAGGTGTGTGTAACTGTTGGGTTTGCTGTTTTCCTACCTGAGACCACCTCTTCTTGTGGCGGATGAGGTCTTTGTCCTTGAAGTGAACGTTGATGTGGTTCCCGTGAGGCATGGCGATGACGAGGCGACCTCCGTACGGTGTCGTTATGAACTTCAGCTCGGGGATGGGCTGCTGCTTGACGAAGAACTGATCATCGACGGCTCTAAAGATGCTGAGGACAGAGAGCGAGAGGAACATTTTTTCTGGTGATCAGCCAAACATGTCACTCAGGATAAAAACCCAGCGTTGACCGACTCGTACCCGTAAACTTCCTTTAAGATCTCCACGAGGTTCTTTGCGTATTCGTTGAGGAGACGCACCTCACTCCCCTGGAACGCATCGTCAAAGTAGATATGGGCTTCAAAGGAGAAATCGTTGAAATACTTCTCTGTCTTTGGTCTGTACTTGTCTAGCCTGCAGTGACCAGAGAAGCAATGAGATGTAGAACTTGTTAGGACCTGTCAGGTCTGTTAGTGAACAAGATGACCCATAGTCTCCTTGACGACTATGAAAGATAAAAGTATGTCTCTACTGTTGGGCCTTGAACTCACTCCCAGTGAACTCACCTGAATATAGATATAATGATGTTCATCATCTCCTCGTAGGTCTCGTGCCACATGGTCGCACACAGGTACACTATCACTGGATCCGATCCAAACTCCCTGCACATGACAGGATGTGCATGTTTCCAAATTTGTGACGAATTGACATTGAAGGAAACTGGGAGGCCGCTCGCTCACGGACACTTACTTCTTCCTATTGTTTTTGGTCATGATGTCGAAGCGGGTGTTGAGCAGCAAGGACTGCTCGATGAACGCTCCGTCGTAGAGCCTCCTGACAAATATGTCCTGCGTCCTCCCGATACGATTCATTTTGAGATACCACAGGTGGAGGGTGGCCAACACCAGCCCGAGCCACCAGGCCACGGCTGAACCTGGGGCAGAATTCACAGATGGGCAGCAACAATCAGATTGCATGTTTTCAAGGGTGGTGTTTCATGTTTAGTACAATGTCTCTCAATGCACAGGCATTTGTTGGCAGTTGTATGTCAGTCAGTTGTATACAGGCGCAGCAGTCAGGTACGTACAGGGAGTGGTGCCTCAAGGACCTACATATTTTGTCCTTTGTGTAAAACAATGTCCCTGTACTGGAACTGTGTCTCAAACTGCTGGAAGTTGACAACATGAAGGAGTAAAACAGAGAACAAGTGGACAACACCGTGGCTTCGTTACCTGTCAGTAGGCCGATGTCGGTTATTTTGGACATGTCCAGGAAGCACAGCGTGTGTGTGACATCTAGCACCAGCTCCGGGAACACGCTGCCGTTCAGGTTTCGGTCTGATCCATTCACAACCACGTCGCAGTAGCTGAGGAAGTTGACGCCTGCAGTTCCGTTCTGAGCGGCTCTGTAGTCCTGGTAGTAAACGATGACGGGGACGACGAGCAGAGCCATGACAGCCAGAGAGGCCAGGTACAGAGGCATGATAAAGCAACGGCGTACGGCGTGCATCTTGCAGGCGGCAACCGCGAACCAGCTGCAGAGCGCTGAGGAGATGAGCTGGACCCCGATGGTGATGGCTATAACCCTGGTCTGACGGCTCGGGATGGACCTGACGATGTCCCAGTCCATTTTGGCCAGAGGGACGTAGGCTCCGAGCACACAGGCCGTCACTGCGATCCTGAGCACACCGCTGAGCATGTGCAGGATGTTCTGACACCTTGCTACGTCTTTACTAAGATCCTTGAGGAAGACGGAGCTGCTCTCCTTGCTGATCAATCTGAGGTAGTTCTCCCACCAGTTGAAGGACACCAACAAGGACGCACCCACAGCCAAACCCGCCCAGGTTAACATCCTGGTGTCGGTCGGATCCTTCATGACGTACAAGACAAGGAAGAGGATGTAGCCCAGCAGAATGAGGAGGAAGGCAGTGATGGAGGGCAGCAGGAAGCGGTTCCTCTCCTTGGCTTTGCACTGAGCCGTCACCTGCAGCAGCGAAGAGAGGACGGCCACACTGTTCAGGATCGTCACGTTGGTCACGATGTCCAGGTGAGGCATCGCCACGACGGTGAGAATGGCTGCTCCCACTGACACGAGAAACTCGAAGAACAGGACCTGAAGACGAGACATTGTGACAGTCAACCACGCTGACACCAGCCAGGATCCTTCAGGGGCCTCAGAGGTTAGAGGTCACAGTCTCGTCTCACCAGAGCAATGGTCTTCTTTCCTGGCAGCTTTGACGTCTTGTAGCAGGCCTTCCACAGGCTCTTGAGGAACAGAAGGACACTGGGGGTGATGAGAGAGCAGCCGATGCACAGCAGAGCGACGGGTTTCTGCTCTGACGAGATGATTTGTGTGCCTTCGTTTGAGAACGTGATGAGGAGGAGGAACGACGTCTGGGGACAGAAGGAAAGAGAAAAGCACTTAATCACAAATCCAGAGAGCAAACCACTATTTAAGGTGGCAACATATTTAATCATTATCCTTTCGTGTGTGGCAGCAGCTCATATTTGTGGCACTCACTTCACCTTTTTGTAAACGTTTATAAAAAATAACAAACCTTGCTGCAGAGGGCCAAACCAAACACGATCAGATTAACTAGTAACAGGGAAATGATCTTGAGCAGTTTGATAAGTTTCCATGGCGTGTGCTCGTCTTCGATGATGGGGACCTCCCGACAGGTGTCCCACAGCCGGCTGGAGGACAGACACAGGGAGAAGAAAAACACTTGATCACTGAAATGGTGATAAATACGCAATGGAAGTAAAAGACAGTACAAGAGACAAAAAATATTTAAAGATAAGGCTTGTTCATAATAATATGTAATGAAAGAAGTTGTATTAGACAATTTAAGACAACACGTTTAAATTAAACAAACCGTTGAATTTATGGGTGAATGTTTTTCTAATTGAATAATAATGAAAGTATTTGCGATGAAGAGAAGAAGATAACTTATTTTAATTTCAAATTTTAAAAAAATGTAAAAAGTAAAAAAAAATAAAAATTTAATATCCAAAATGTCCCATTAACATTTGATTATTTTCTCAGTGTTTCTCTGCAGTTTAAAAATATTTAAAGATAAGGCTTGTTAATACGTAATGAAAAAAAACGTATTAGGTGACATAAAACAACACATTTAAATTAAACAAACAGTTGAAATTGTGGGTGAATGTTTTTATAAGGGAATAATAATGAATGTATTTGCAATGATGAGAATAAGAGAACCTTTTTTAGATTTCAAAATTGAAAAAAAAAAAATTGAAAAAACAAAAATAAAAACAAAACAAAATAAAAAATCAAGTTAAGATCCAAAATGTCCTACAAACATCTGATTATTATCTCATTCTTTCTCTGCAGGTTATTAATATTATTATGCATTATATTGAAAATGCGGACTTACCTCGATGTGTCTCTGTCTTCCTCCATGGCGGTTATGATGAATGAGTTATTCCTGATTGATTACCAGTATATGAAGGGCCTTGATGACTCATCTCGATGGAGCGAAGCAGCCACGCCCAGCTGCTGCTGCTGCAGGTGGATCAGGTGGATCAGGTGGATCAAACTGTCCTGTGTCCTGAGTGAAAATTTAAAAGAGTAAAAATGAAGATTCCTCCTGAGCAGCCCTGGTGTTGCTGCCGTCGGCCTCAAAATGTCAGGCTGCTGCTCCGAGTGTTCAGAATATTTCGGGGTATTTTGCGGAAAAACCTGTCAGACCTTTCTGTGGAGAACATTCGCTCCGAGCCAGATGTGAGGAAGGCTCAGCGTTTTTAGTCTTTAACTTATCTAATAGAAGAAAGAGGGAGGAGGCGTGAAGGACAATTTGTACAGTTCATATTCACAAAACAGTTTAACGTGTGTGGTCATTATAGCAGAACAATCATTCGAGTATTATGTAATGAATAATCACCTCCACAAACCATTTTTTTTTTTATTCGATTTTTATTCACAGACGTTAATGAAAAGCTCAGGCCCAATTAGAGGCCTCACAGCCGTGAGTCATGGTGCAGTTTAACTGATGTAATGGGACTTTAATGGCAGAGGTGCATCTCCACTGGACTCTCAGGGCGAGTCAGGTCTGTTGGATTTTCTTTGACTGCATGATTACACTAAAACAACTGAGCTGATTCTCACAGAAACATCCTGAGCTTTTAACTGTGGCTCAACGGGAGCCACCACAAACTGGGCCCAGGTGGAGGTATTTTTTATTCTTTATTTCCTCTTAGGCAGCAGAGTTCCCATCAGAGAGCTGATAAACAATTAACCACATCCCGCCTATCTTGATCTTGATGTTGAATGTTTAATTATAGAAGCAACGTGTGTTTTAAAGTAAGGTCAGAGTTTGACCTAAAACTTCACGCCAGAGAAAGAGGAACAAGAATCAGAGTCATTCATCTTCAGCGTTGTTGTTTCACCTGTGGTTTATTATTTGCGACAAAGGCGTCTCTCTAGTTTTGAAACATTCCTCTCACATTGTTTCTGTGATCTTCAAAATGTGATTTGACTTTGATAGCTCTCAGGTGCACTTATCTGATTTGCATGAGCTTCCTGTGTGCATTTAGCACATTTCGAGTCCGAAATGCAGCAGAGATCTCCTGTAGTGTAAAACCTGGTCAGCTGTTTTCATGTGACCACGTCAATGCGTCTTTAATCGACGTTCTGGCACACCAATTCTCACTTACATAATCCCATAAATCATGTGTTATATAAAACTTCACAAGGAGTACTAAATACAGTTTCAAGATTCAATCTGAGTACTTTTATATAAAGGTTAAGGATTATGTTTATAAATGATAAGGGACGATACACATCAGTTCAAATAATCATTAAGTTTTATATTAAAAAAAATAAATTCTGTGACGCTGGTATGTTCATTAATTTGATTTCCAGAGCAGATGCCCTGAGAGGTGAGAGAGGACAAATACATGTGTATAAAAATCACACGTACAGAAGCACTTGTACTGAAGCATGAGTATAGAAAATAAAAACACGTGTATAAATGAACATGTAAGAGGAGCGACAAGTATCTGTCATAATTAAGTAATGACATAACTTAGGAACTCAAGGACAAAGGACCAATGGAAGACACCAAATTACATATTAATTATTACAATAATTGAGGTATCACAAGCAACAGCACAACAAAATGCACAACGGAGAGTGACGTGTCTGTGCGTCATCCCTGAGACGCACATGAGTTTTTGAGGAGCAGGACATCTTGTGGACAAGGTGGCTTGGTCCTTCAGGCCGCAACGCAGTGAACGCTGAACATACCTGTGAACGAGCAAAATACGCTCTAATGAACATTCCATCGGTTAAAGTTCTCTCATTCTCTGATGTTTTTTTTATTACATCCCCCTTGTGTCAAGAATCCTGATGTTCCGATAAGTGCCGCTGATTTGTTTCCTCAGAACTGACGGCGAGAATCGTCTCAGTGCCTCGAGCAAATGCTTCAGAGGGTTTCCTGCCGTGTCACGTTAGGGCTGCTAATTGCTGCCGAAGTGACTGGATGCCACTGTTACTTCACCCTGCAACGCCGTGTTCATCAGCCCTTTCGGGGGTTCTTGCTTATAGCCCTCCTGATTCACCGTGTACGGCTCCACCTCCAACACTTTTTTCACACAGTTTTCTCTTCATCCTTCTGTGGGAAACGTGTCGTGAGGTTGAAGACGGTTGTTTCCATCACCGACCACCGTCACCTGAATTTAAATGTGATGCTCATGTCTGTCTCTGTCCCATTCAGGCTTTATTTGTCATGACAGGATATTTCTCGGTCTGCCTCAGCTAACGTCACACTTCAGGAAACACATAACTGAACGAGGAAAGACAGTTCACGTGTTGCAGGCAGGAAAACAAAAGGGGAATTTGCAGCCACATTCCTCATTTTTTCTTTCCCCTGACATTAGCTGGGTCATATTTTCTCCTCTCTTGGTTCCTCTTCAAATTTCATGAGAAAGGTTTAACCCACGTGTGGGTGTGTTAGGGCACCTCTAGGTGTGACCATCTGTCAAAACACAATCAATCAAAATAAACCTTTTCTGCATTCTGTGGTCAAGACAGTGATGCAGCGAACCACTCCAACGTGTCATGCCGTGCGTTATGCTTTCGTGTGAGACGACTGAGGCTCAACGTGAAGAGACGTCGTCCATCTTTATTCACAATACATATAGCAATGTGTTTTTGTTTTCTCTTTTCCGGAATAAACCCTGAGCAGTGGACCTCTCTGGGGCCAGCTCCAGGTCTGAGATTCTGTTTGAGGTTAACGGTCAGACAGTGGTTAGGTTAGGGACGCACGTTGGTCGGGGGCTGTGGTTGGGGGGAGTGATTCGTTGAGATTGTCCTCAGAGAACAGAAGAAACGCCCTGGGTGTGTGTGTGTACCAGACCAGGCACCTTCTCAGAGATAAATAATAGAGATAAAAAATAAAACGAGGTCAACTAATGTTGCTCAGAAGCTAATTACAGTGGATTGTTTATTTCCTCTTACTCTGAATAGCAGAACAGGTGCCAGAGGCGGGCTGAACGACACGTGAACAGCAGCCTGTCAATCCACCAGCTCCTGCCCAATGGTCTTGAACCTTGTGGACCAGCATGCACCCGTCAGGTCCGAAGAACTGGACCCCTGTTCGGCGGCACCACCGGGCGTCTTCTGACGTCATCATTTGGATATGTGGAGGCTGTTTTTTGTAGGAGGAACTGCCCACATACCTCTGAATGGATTCATGCAGCTTCACACACAACAAATCAATCAATCCAATCCATCAATCCTTGTTCACTCCAGACGCTTGCAGATTGCAGCTGATTTATTTATTTTATTTCATGTTACTTTGCACAGCAGGACAAGAGGTGAAGCCAGGCTGGTTTTGGTTTAATAAGAAAACAGCAGTTGTTGTTTTTTTTTAGGAGGAATAAATGATCCAGTCTCAGAAAGACAATAAATTAGATGCTGCCATAAATAATCTCTTTGATTAAATCAAATTACTGATTATTATTTCATGATTTTACCAAATTGCATAAATTATTATTTTATAGAATGTTATGGTTAAACATCTATCAGATGTATTTACTCAATGTCAGTTTTACCCTATGAATAATTATGAATCATAAATACATTTGTGATTTTAGCTAAACTGATTTTATTCTTTAGAATTTAGGCTGAAGTGAAAAAGTGAAGGTGACCCTGAACTTGAGGTCCAGAGTAAAGAAAAACATTCTGCATATTTCTTCTTTGTGACTTTTTCTTATGGTCAACGTATTAACAGATTTCATATAAAGAATTAACTGTTTATGCCCTTTTGATAAATAATTTGATAAACCTCTCGACCGTACTGTAAAGTTTGTGGGGAAATGTTGATGTGACAGAGGAAACCAGGACACAGGGATTAATCTGGGTCACACCCAAAGCAAGGGTGAGGCTTTCACAATGCTCCTCCTTTGCAGCATCGCTCATTAATGTGGGTGAGTCTGGAGATAAGATGATAAACTTAACGCGGACGTGGTTCACATGACACATTCACACGTTTGAAAAGCAGATGAAAGATTTTAAAGCTTTATTAGTTGTTTGTGTCAGAGGTCTCATCATTTATTTAGTCAGGATGAAAATAAGAGATTTAGTAATGTTCAAACAGAAATCTAAAATCCTTTAAGATCTGAATGAGCTTGAGTAAATATGTTGACCATCACATCACAGCTGCAGAAGCCACATTTATTTTTATTCAGTGGAATGTAAAAATATCAGCATTCATATTCAAACACGTGGAACGGAACTTTTTCTCGTTTCATCAAACCAACTCTGAAATGTGGATCGTTAAACGACAGGATTGATTTTCACTGCTTTGGCTGTGAAACAAACGTTGAGCCACTTCTGGAGGGAATTAAAGCTGCAGCCACAGTGTCGATGATCCACGCAGCCAAAGCGTCGAGTGAATGTTGGGGCCGATGGATTCCTCCTCCGGTCCTGATAAAGGCGCCCAGCGAGCAACAAGTTTCCTCAGTCCGTTTTCACAACAGATTCATTTCCCCTCAAAAAACAAATGGTATAAAAAGACAATCAGGGATGTGACCGTGAACTGCTAGAAAACACAAGACAATCAAGTTCCCCCGCGTGCCATGAGCAGGTGGCCTTTGTCCCTAAATCGAACACAAGGAAAAAAAAAAAACCCTGACAAAATAATCCACATGAATTCCATTTTAAAAAGGCCTCCTATAACCTGTTTGACCTGTTCCTGTCCGTCCCTCTGCTCTGTCACAGCTGGGCCTCACTCATACTCTGCAATCAGCACCATCATGCCTACTCCAAACAGCAGTGCCAGGATCTCCAGCAGGGACTGGCCGAAGCTGGAGCGGCCCGCCAGCAGCTCCGGGAGCACGGTCACCGTGGCGATGTAAACAAACCCTCCTGCCGTGAACGGCAGGATCCAGGCAGTCGCCGCGGCGCCCACGCCTTCAGCAAACAGGGAGCAGGCTGTGCCAGCCAAGGCCCCTAAGGCTGTCAACAGCTGTAGACACATGGCCTGACGGGAAAGAGGGAGAGCGCGATGAGGCCATCACATCGACAGCGGATCTCACAGCCCGCACACGGTGAATCCATACCTTTCTTTTGGTGCAGCCAGACTGGACGAGGATGGCAAAGTCTCCGATCTCATGAGGGACCTCGTGCAGCAGGATGGTGAGAGTGGTGACGGCGCCCACTGCTGGGCCCACCAGGAATGACGCTCCGATTGCCAAGCCATCAGTAAAATTGTGCGTGAAGTCCGCTGCCAGGTTCAAATAACCCGACACTTTTATGTCTGCGTGCGTGTGGAAAGAAGAAAACACATGAGCTGTCAATCAAGAGTTACTTCGAAAACTAGGTCAGGGTCAATCAACGAGAACATGCTGAGAAAGCAAACATAAAGAACAAAACAGCCTATATGTTTCTAATGAAAGTAAAGGTGTGGTAGGTGGTTAGTTGTGTCGGTGGTATGTGCCTGAACATGTTGGAATACCAGACGATTCCGGGTCTCTGACATGTTTACAGCCTCAGTCGTTGCGTCCACGTTTCATGAGTTACCCCTGAGCAAGTTCACTGCAGTAATGAGCGCTTCAGTATCTTCAGCGACATGATGAACAAAGGCCTCATCACTAAGTACCTGGACTGGTTCTACACACTCGTGAAACCGCTCCAATCCAGCTCGTCGCGCCACGTGCGCGCACGTGTCACTGTCACACAGTTAAGAGTGAGCCACCACAGACTGGTCTTTTTTTTTTTAGGATAAATGAGAACTAACAGGTTAGTTGCTGATTAAAGGTTCAGCATTAAAAACTCACCACGCTGCACTTCAGTACCAAACCAGCAGGGAGCAGCGTTTTTCTATTGAAACGAAAGGATTCTTCACCTGTGCTCACGGGCTCCTCTTTCGTCGACACCTTCTTATCTTTACTTCCTTTCTCTTTCTTCTTCTTCTCGTCCTTCTCTTCCTCTCCATCGCTGTCCTTTTCCTTGGGCGCAGCTGAAAGGGGTTCACAGAATAAAAGGTCAGCTCCGTCCGCAGATCAGTTTTTAAATGGCGCTAACACATTATGACTGAGCCCCTGGAAAATAAGATTGACGTCACGTGACAGAAATATCGACTCCGTCGTACCATGAGAGTGGCTGTGGGAGTGGCTGTGCCCTCCCTTCAGCAGACGCACAAACTTCTCCACAACCAGGAAGGCGATGATCCCACCGAGGACCCACAAACCCACCGACATCATGTGGCCGTGTGCAGCTCCTGTGCACACCGAGGATGAGCGACAATGTTTGGAACAGGGATACACGAATAAGACTCTTCCCCCGCTTTATACATCACATTAGAAACGATAAAAGATATTCTCTTTGGTAAAAACGCACCATGGCTGTGACCATGGTCATGTGACTCTTCACTTTCATGCGAGTGTCCATGGTCGCCGTCTCCATGGTGAGAGTGAGGCTCTGTCAGAGGAAACAGACGTTAAAATCTCGATCCACGATCGTGCCCTGAGGGTCTGTCTCTGGGTCGTCCCACTATGAAGGAAACTTTAGTGGATGGACTTCCTACCCAGAGCGTGAGGTATGAGGTGAAGGAAGGCGTCGCCCAGCAGTCCCCCAGAGGCAAAGCTGAGCAACACCTTGAGCAGGTACTGGTGCTGGTCGCTGTTGGACTGGACTGGGATGAGAAACAGGATGAGGAAAGGAGCGGCGCTGATCAGCAGGGTGGCTCCGATGGCCTGCACACAACAACAGAGGAACATTTACTTCTTCGTCCGTGTCTCCTGGGAGACGTCACGAGGCTTCACGATCAAACTAAAAGCAACACAAGTGTAAGACAGGAGCTGGAGAGGAGTGTTGCTTTGTTTGCATACAGGGTGTCAGCGCGTCGCGGAACAGGACAGAGGCTCCAGCTGTGTTTGTTCATCATCAGTGTGAGGCTCATGTGATGCTGCCGGTGCATACACACTGCAGTGATCGAAGCTGAGGGTGCAGCCTCTTCGTCCTCTTGCCGTCTGTCCACTACTAAGAAAACACTAAACTTCAAGAATTCCCCATTGCAATGCAATCACATCTACATGTATTGCAGCATGTGTTTGGAAAGTGAGCAAACGGACGTTCACGCATTCGACCTCAAAGTTTTAAACCCGCAACCCATCAGTCTGACTTGGCCAATGAGCCCACCTGCATCCAGAGCTCCATCGTGTCCCTCTTCTCTCTCTCCTCTCCGTGCGAGTGCCCATGTCCATGCTCCTCATGCACAAGAACATCTTCATGGGCATGTCCATGTTCGTGAGAGTGTGCGTGTCCATGATCATGAGAGTGTGCGTGTCCATGTTCGTGAGAGTGTGCGTGTCCATGGTCATGAGAGTGTGCGTGTCCATGGTCATGAGAGTGTGCGTGTCCATGGTCATGTGCATGCCCGTGTCCATGTGCGTGGTCCTGCTCTTCCGGTAGGTTAGCCTCTGCGCTCCACTTGCTCGCCCCGTGGAACATCTTCACCTGACCCCCGTGAGAGTGTCCGTGGTGACCATCTTCTCCGTGGGTGTGGCCATGGTGATGGTGGCCATGTCCGTGGTCGCCATGGGAGTGGCTGTGAGCGAACGTTGACTGGGAGGCTAACAGTAGCAATGCTGATGTGGCCAGTGTCAGTGCCAGCAGACGTATACAGCCCATATTATCCCCTGAGGAGGAAAGAGGAGCATTAATAGAAACTCACAGACAGCTGAAACTCAATCAGACACGTTTACAGACGCCACATTATTTTGATCATGCAAACAAACATATAGACTCTTCTTCTTTATTAATCTGTCTCCTTCAGTGAATGTAAACATGGACACATGCTGTGCTGCATCTGAATGCATCGTCATCGCTGCAGCCTCCAACTGGACTGTGACCGGGATTTTTGTCTGGTTGACTTCTTAAGAACTCTCCCCAGTCACGGTGGGGGTTGTCCAGTCAGACACAACTTCTCATGGTGACTCTGCAGACAGTTAGCATCTCGGTGCGCTGGGTTCAACTTGGCCCCATGCTAACCATGAGCTAGCTGCTTTGTCCCGGCTGGACCAGCGGGGTCTGGAGCCTGCTGGTGGCAGCTCACAGTGTTTGTTGTGGGCTTTGCATTTAAGCCTGCGAGCTTTGATTTAGCCTAGCCCGGTGGCCGAGTCGTGTTTGCTGCTGTGAAAGTGAGGCGGTGATCTGCCCGGTGAAGTGGCAGCAGTAATCTGACAGTAAACAGTGAGAGCCGGGAGTCAAACATCGGGCGCTGCTTCCACAGGTTGCAGCGGCAGCCTGCTAGCAGGCTAACTAGCTTGGGTAGCCGCTGGCTAACGCGGGGAGAAGATCGCGCAGTGGGAAAGGCAATGAAAGATGGACGCTTCGGGCTCACCAGATTGTGTCTGGTGTCGGAGGCTGTCGGGCCGCTCGGTCACTCTCCGTCTGATCCGCTGTGAGATCCGTAAAGAGCTGAGACCCGCTGAGCACCAGGATGCTAACGGCAGCTGCGGAGGACGTGGCGTTTACTCAACTCTGTGGAATCTCGCGAGAGTTCACCTCCAACCTTTTAATTAGAAGTCTGGTTCCAAACTGCTTCACACACAGGTCCTGTACACACACTTTAAACATCAATATACACACACAAATACACAAACATACACCAATATGCAATAATGAACACACACACACTAAGATGCACTCACAGGAAATAGGGAGTTTAATTTGGCGTGTGTAAACTCTGCACCATCACCACGATGGTGAAGTTATTTTTTCTATTATACACTATGCAACTTGGTGGGAGTTAAGGGACACAAACCCATCACATGGTGCAGGTGTTTATGAGATATTTTATTTTTTAATCAAACTTTTCACTGTAATGTTTCTAATGTCCATGCTTTCTTTGGTTTCCCTGTTAACCACTCTGACCACTCTGATTTTTGAATGAGGTTTTATCTAAAGTGCATTGAGACGTTGTTTGAGGACAGAGCTGCGCCACATCAGCTGCGAAAACCAAAAGGGAAACCAAGATAATTCAAGTTCTGACATCTTCAGAGTTCCATCCTCATACCTGCAGCCTGGACGTTGACTCGGCTGTGGTTTAAAAATAGAGACAGGTTGAGCAGGATATTTTCCGGGGAGATGAAAATAAAAAAAATAGAGAACAACAATAACAACAAAAATCTTCCTGCAGTTCTTGAAGTAGAAGAACTACTAAGTATTACTAAGGTAATGACACAGATCTTTGTATTGAAAGTATTAAAGTGCTCTCCAAACATGAACAATCAATGAAAATACTTGAAGGGAGACAGATGTCAGACACACTCCCAGACAGACAGACATTTGAAGCAATCAATATCCCTTCATGGAGTAAAATCTACTTCAAGTTCACACGTTCTCTGGGGCGTCTGCAGCCGGCTGCTCATTTTGTCCAGGGGAACTCTGCTGACCCCTGAGCCACGGCCGGGGATTGTTCTGATGCAAATCAGGAGAGGGAGCCAATTCATCGTCGCACAATTCGATTAGACATCTGCATATTGAGCATCTGCACCCCAAGAAAATCTGCCAATACCGACCCTGCTCCCCCCACACTGCGCCCACACTCTCTGGCCCCCCACGGGGGTAGCGCCCCACAACCCCAGGGGCAGCCTCCGTCCTTGCTGTCCTCCTGCCTCGCCCCCCCCCCACGTCCCCTCCTGACCCTGTCAGGCCCAGCGACAATACCTGACCCCGCCCCAGAGACGGAGCGATTGGAGTTCAAGGTAAATGTCCCTTTCTCTGCGTCCGTCTGCAGGCTGCCCTGTCCGGCCCCTGTCCGATAATCACATGCACCGCTCTTTTTTCCTAATACTTTCTCACACACACTGTTGTAGAAGACATGACTTTGGCCTGAGAATGAAGGCGTCTCTTCTGCAGTGTCCATTGTGATCATGTCTGACCACTGGCTCTTATTCAGACGTCTCTGCCACTCACTTGGCTCCCCTCCTTTTTTTATCTCTTATTGATTCATCAAGCTCTCGCTCAGCGTTGGGAAGAGAGAGGCAGCATGTCAAGAACTTTAAAGCAGCATGTGTTGAGCTTTGCCACCCACAATGCAAAGCTCCAAACTCCGTCCAGACCTTCCTTATATTTTAGACATTTCCCAGTTAATATGTGACATGATGGTTTGAGAAATGTTCTATCGTGCAAAAATTACAAGATTATTATTATTATTATTCATCTTTTTCTTATTGAGCATTTGAAGCATCTGCCCTTTAAATCCATGGAATGTCTCATCAGAGAATCAAGTGACTGAATTTTCTTCAGCTCCATGTTGAAGCTCTCGAGTGTTAATATGAGAGACTGTATATGATGTGACATGGCACCAGCAGCTGCTCCACCAACATAAAGAATAGGTCGAAAATGTGCAGTGAGATTATTCAGCACCAGAACCGGACTCGAAGATTCAAGGCACTGAGTGGGGGGTAAAATGCAGTGCACTGATTTGATACCTGAACCAGACTTGCACTAAGACGTCTTGCTGTGCCCTATCATCAGATGCATCATAAAAACAACAAGAGCCTGTTTTAGGCACTATAATTAAGACATCAGATCTCTGTCTCTGTGATTGACAGCCAGCAAATGAAACAAACTGGAGAAAAGAAGAGATGAAATCTAATGGCGTCAACACACCCGGAGCTGGGTCCTCGCTGCACGTGTGCGGCGGCTCACTTTGAACCTCGTTTCTCTGATTCTTGGCAGGAAGTGAATGTCAGCAGCTCTCAGTCATAAATCTGCTTTTGGTGACTCTCCCAGAATGCACTGGGAGGGGAGAGGACAGAGAATCTCTGTGTGGACTCACCGTGGCACGGGATGTGAGGAGATCGCAGAGAATGTCAATAATCGCTCAAACCGAGGAAGAGCCGCTGCCTTAGACAGAACAAGTTGAGAGGAATAAAAATATGTATCATTCAGTTTTCAAATGATTGCAAAGGCAACAGCTGAGCAGCCATAAGCAAAAACACCCTTCTCTTCGCACAGTTCTTAAAAGCGCCTGTTGTAAAGAATGATGATATGTTTTAAATAAATAATCTTGTTTGCTGAATTCTGTGGATTGAACAGCAACTGTAACATCTGCAAATGACTCAACATCGGTCTTTGAAAATGAAATGACAAATAAACAGATTTTTAAACATTTTACATAGGTACAATCATGTTTTCGTTTTGCAGTTTACAAAGACTGAAAGCAAAAGTAAAAATCGGAAGTGAAACTTGTTGCATTTCAAACATGATTCAAGCGTCTCAGATCGGAGCTGATATGCCATGCCACATTTTCGATGAATATTAAAAACAGGGTCTTGGCTGCTAAAGCCACAAGGTGATATTTGAAAACATATTCATTTATTTGAAAGACCCCACGTTAAAAAATTGATTAAGATGTCAGAATCACTGTCCGTCCCTTTTATCTGCACTGGAACTCGGGCTCAGCGTTCTCCCGTTGAGGAATATTTGTAGCTACAACACAATATTCAAAAGCCTTTGTCCCTCATCCTATTGCTGTGATCTGTGTCTCAGGGCTCGGAGACAAAAGGTGTCAAACGGAGCGTTGGACTTGGTCTGCCATGTCCTCCCAAGGCTGCTCCTAATCCTATTACTGCGTCCCGAGGAGGAGTATGGACCCTGCACTCCCTTCATCCCAGCAGCTATTTAAATCTATGGGGCCCTGTGTGTTTACTCTGTGTGTGTGTTCTTGTGTGTGTAATTGCATTGTCAGCGACTTCTTATCCACGTTGTCATAATGTGTTATCCAGTGATGCGGCTCAGGGTTTGCCGTCGTCTTCGGTTTGCTACGGAGCAGGTGGACGTTTCAATCTCTCACTGCTGCATCACCGTTCATCCGGAGAGAAGCCTCCACCTCCAGCGCTTCATCCTGAGAACATCCGAAGGTTTACTGGAGGGAAATGTTTTTAAGTCTCACTGTCGTCGTTTCCAAGCGACCAGATGTTTAGCTCTTTATAACATTTTAAACACAGCCCTGAGCTTCACGTTGCTTGGATTGAGTTAGACTTGAAGACTCAGTTCATCAGCAATGTCAAGCAAGTAATGAAACATATTACGGTGAGCAACACCAACAATAAAACTCATAATAAGGCCGGAGATGCAGGAATAACATGAACCGGCAGAATCTGAAGCTGAACACCACATGGTCAGGATCCATTCATTTTTCCCAGTAAATCAAACATTCAGTTGTTTTTAAACGTGACGCTGGGACTGATCAGTTTAATCAGCATTTAAACCTTATTGATGTTGACTTTAAAGTGGCTCATCACTAACACAGTGAATGATTAATCCAGATGAAGTGTGAAGTAAAGTACATGTAGCAGTG
This sequence comes from Pseudorhombus dupliciocellatus, assembly GCA_016785235.1. Classification (NCBI taxonomy): domain Eukaryota; kingdom Metazoa; phylum Chordata; class Actinopteri; order Pleuronectiformes; family Paralichthyidae; genus Pseudorhombus; species Pseudorhombus dupliciocellatus. The sequence continues at coordinate 90,337 of JAFBJW010000209.1, read as the reverse complement.
CTGTGACAGCGGTACAGTACAAGCTGCAGGGACATTTGGAGACTCTGTTTTCCCATGTGGAGCGAAATATTGATTCATCGCCTCCTTTCAGCACGTCTCATTGTCTCGCGGCGGTTTGGAGCGCAAAGCGACCGGAATGAAATGTTGTCCAACGGCCTTTTGTGTCCTCTGGGCGCCACTTATGTGGCTTAAGTGCAGACCGCGGCCACACAGACGCACGCAGCCGTCCCCGTCCTCTCAATGGTTGCGTTTGCGTGTACATTGACCAGAGTCAATTGCCTGTCAAATGCAACGTGCGATTAGACACCAGTAGGTGTGAGACCTAATGCAGAGGAGCCTCCCAGAGCCTGGGCGCTGAAGGGGCCCCGCTCTGTGGACCCCACTCCCCTGCCCACTCCCCCTTCACCCTCCACAGCCTCCCCTCTGTTTTTCATCTCGCCGCGCCGGGTCAATGTTAATGTCCAGCAGTGTCCACTCTGCCGACGTCTCCCTCCCGAGCGAAAACCCGAAGAGAAGAAAGGGCGAAAAGGAGAAAGAGAACCAAGCCTTCCCTCCTTCTTTTCTCACCCTGGCCTCCTCTTGTGTGCTGTCCAGCTGGCTGTGACCCTTGACCCCCTGACCCTCACTCCTGACCCCTGGACCCGTTCCCACGCCACGCCTTTTTGTGTCCACCTCGCCATGGCAACACCTTGGTCGGCGCTGCTGCCACGGTAACAGATGGACAGGGGCCTGGAAATAACTTCATTCAGCCCCGCCCGGAGAGTTGAGCACCATGGACAATCTGCCCCGGACCCTCGCTCTCACCCGCCTCATCCTCATCCACACACACACACACACACGCACACTGCACCCCCGATCTAACGCTGACACCTCCTGTGCCACATTCTAACGCCACAATCCCCTTAGATCCATTTCCTCAGCAGGGGCCTCTGGGTATCAGGGCCTGATAGAGTCATTAACACAGAGATCGCCAGATCCTGGCATATGCACAGGACGTACACAGGAATCAGAATAAGTTGCAGTTGTTGGCAGAGAAAAGTCAGCCACACATCCCATTTCACACCGCTGGTGTTTGCGGTTGGGCCGTAGGAGCGCGGGCTTCGTTGCTGCGCTGTAATTATCCCTCCTCTTTTATTAGCCCTATTGTTTTCTCACATCCTCCGATGAGAAAAGGGGCTGTGGGGCGGGGGTGGGGGGGGGGGGTGGGGGGGGGGTGGGTTGAGTTGTAAAGGGGGGGGGGGGGGGGGGGGGGGGGGTTGAGTTGTAAAGACACAGAGCTGAGCAGCGGGGGATCTGTTAGCTAACTCTGAGACAAATGACGGCCTGAATGGCATCAGTGAGGAGCTCAATACGCTGCAGCAGGAAAATGAACTGCAACAGATCTGCTGCTAATCAGTAACTAACCTCTTAACAAGGTTGTGTGTTTTGTCTGCGTCTGTGTGGAACACCTCTCGGACAGAGGCCGTGAATGGATTAGAGGGGTACGGAGTAATTACTGGAGCTGAATGGGGTCCGCACTGCGTAGAGGAAGTTGAAAAACACACTTGTCTTTGTGCGGAGTGCTCTGATCCTCCCGGGTCTCATTTTGCCCTCCCTGATGAGGGCGAACAAACAAGTAAACAAACAAAATGACAGCCTGCGACGCAAAGGTCCCTCAGGGCGATTTCCTGCTCCGTCTACTGGTCAATTCGATCAGAAACACTGGAATTTTGTCCAAGAAATTAAAACAGTGGGGTTATCGTAATTTTAAGTTTCAGTTTATATTTGAAAGGCCCCAAATGAGAATGTGTGTGTGTGTGTGTGTGTGTGTGTTTTACTCAGACTGGGAAGCAGGTGGGGGGGCACAATAGCCAACCGCCATAAGACTGACCATTGAGGCGAAATCACACAAGCGAAGCCACTTATTCAGTTTCTGGGATTTCGTATCCCCCTTCCATCCCTGCATCTGAATCCCACTGTCATTCTCTCTAGTTTCACTCACCCCTTCACCCCCCCTGTGTCCAACAACCCCCCCCTCCCAACCCTCCATCCTCCCATGTCCCCCCTGTTCTCCCCCACCTCCCCTCTGCCTCCCGCCCAGTTCATTGTACCAAAGGAGATTTTCTCCATTGAGGCCCAGTCTCTTAGGTAACCCCAGCGCTGCATGAAATGAGGAGAGGGAGAGAGAGATAGAGAGAGACAGGGAATGAGAGAAAGAGAGGGAGAGAGAGGGCGGGGAAATTAAGAGAGGGATAGGGCGAAGGAAATGTAAAGGCAGAGGGAGGGAGGGTCCGGACAGAAAGGGTAGAAGAAGGAGAGGGAGAAGGGACGCGGGATCAGAAGGGGCTGAGGCTCAGAGAGCGGAAGATGGGGAAGTGGGACAAGTGCGGTCAGACGTCGACAGCGATGCAGCGAGAACTCGACCCACAACTGAAGGAGGAAGAAGGAGAGGCGAGGAGGACTGTCACATGTAAGGATGGAGGGATTTTATCACAGGTTCTTCATCCACATTTTCAGGCCTCGCATGGTCCAAAGAGACTGGACCCCAGCACTCTGCTTTTGTCTTCTGGTCTTTTTTTTAACTCCTTTGAGCTGATGTTAACTGGTGTCGATTTAGATATTACATCCTGTTTTCCCTCTTCGGCAGGAGGTGTCTGTTTGAATGGGGGCTCACTCACTTGTGGGAGGTTGCAGGCTAAGTTTGGGCCTTCAGGGATCCAGCAGTTATTTTAAATAGGACACAGAATGCAAGACCTTTAACAGATAGAAACTTGGCTACACTTCATTGCACTTTATCCTTAACAGGAAAAAGTTTCATCTTCTTTCTGTTCATGACAGAAAGTTCTTTTATTCCACGTTCCTTCAAGAGAATGAACAGGTTCAGTGACCATTTGATATTTTAGCGAATAACGTTTCAAGGCTTCTTTTTAAACGGTGTGGTGGTTGAACTGTAAACTTTGCTCCGCACAGAGAGTCTAACTGTAAGGAGGGGACTCTCTGAAACGCTGCCATCCTTTGTGGCCATGCTGCTCTGCACCTCAATGGTGGGCACACAGCACATGGGGTTCCCATGAATAGGCCAGGCCTCACCAAAGACCACATCATTTGGATACAGACGGGCTCCCACAGAAAGAGAGAAACGCCTCACGGAGCGAATCAGATAAAGAGAAAATGTTGCGTACGGCAAATCAGATTAGGGCGAGTCAGAGCTTTACGTTCGGGCCACCCCCTCCCTCCCCTCCCCTCGCCACCCTTCTGCCTCCACCTCAGTTAAATTTACTACCGTTGCTGCTCATGAGCGTGATGATAATGCGCCCCACTGCTGCGCTGAGTTATCATCTCAGGCTTTTGTCTCTTTTGATCCGTGTGACCGTTGGGGGGGACCCACTTCTTCTTTTGTGGGGGGGGTCACATCGCTGGCTCCTTTTGGACTGGGCTGCCCCTGGGTGGTGACCCCTTCGTTCATCATGGTGTCACCCACACAGAGGACAAGCATGAGTTAGAGCTTTCTCTCTTTCTCTCCTCTTCTTTCTTTCTCTTCGCCTTCCCGCTCGTTCCTCTGACCATCCAGTTCTAACCTGATGCATGCTGGGGGTCAGAGCCAGCTTCAGCAGGTGGAGGTATGACACATGGATGGGAACTCCCCATTCACTCTCTGACCTTTGTGAATTGAAGCTGAGTTTACCTCTTCAAGTTGCCGGCCAGTGAACCTGCACCTGATGGTGGGCACTGAGCGCGCGAACAGACCTGTGACCAAGAGAACGATGGAGGTCCGGAGCTGATTGTCCAAACGCAATTCTTGCGTCTGCCTTTGTGAAACCAGGAGTTGTGGATGGACATCACGCCCCTGACCTCTGAAAAGCAGCGAGGGACAGACCTCCATGGGTGGGGTTACACTCAGCGGCTTAGTGGGTGGAGGAGAGGAACACTGGAAGACAAACAGAGAGGCAGAAACTGAATGGAGGAGAGTGTGTGTTTATGTAAATGTAAACCCTGTAAGACGCTCTTGACATTTTTGGACATCAGCTCGACTTCTTTCTTTTTTTTCAAACAGGACCTGAACAGTTTCGAGTTAGACCTGGAAGAAAAACTTTAACTTTAACTCAAATAGCCTTATGTGAAATGAGGTACAGGCAGGTGAATAAGTCTCATCTTCCTTGATTTGATAAGTTAGTGACAGCAGACTTTAAAAGGAGGAGGGAGACAATTATTTGATTCAGAAATTAAACACATTTCAGGAAAAAAAAGACATCCAAGAAATTTTATCTTTCATTTTGATCCGTGCATTTTAATGTGAAATTAATCTAGTGCATGTTCCTCCATGTTATTTTGTCTTTTTTTTAAATGCTCAGGTGCAAAGCCGAGAGCAGCCTCTGAATATCAGGGGTGTCCCATTTTGGGAGAGGGGGTTAGAGTGTGTCAGTGCAGCAGAAAGGCCTGAATAGCTCTCGCCATGTTAAGTACAGTTGAATGTGTCCGGTTTGCACTTCAGCATCAGTGTCTCGAAAGAGGGTCCTGCTAAATTTGCACTGGAATGGGGTGAGAGTGACAGAAAAAGAGAATGAATGAGAGGAGGGAGGTGCATGCATGTGTGTGTGTGTGTGTGTACTCATCCTCTGCATGTTTGCCCCTGTGTGTGCGTGTGTTTTCCTGTGTTTGACAAAGTTCCCGGGGCCAGACTTCGAGACAGAAAAGGGAAAATGAGAGAGAGCAAAGGATTTGACTGTGGCAGAAAGAGAAAGAGAGAAATAGAAGGAGAGAGGGAAAGAGAGAGGGGATGAAGAGGTGGTGCAAATTGCTGAGATTTATAGATTGAAGCTGCAGGAAGCGACAACTGAGTCTGGGAAATATGTATAAAGAAAGCGAAGGAGTGAGGGTGAGAGAGAGCGGGAGAGCGAGGGTGGGGGGGGATCAAGAGCGAGGCTGCATTAATATGCTAATGGTCTGAGTGAATGCACAACAGGCCCACTGACCAGGCTAATCACTGGTGGACACACACACTGAGGCTAATCCCCCTCTCTCTCACACACACACACATGCAGCACAGGGGGAAATATTTGGACAGTGACAGGTTTTGAGTTTTATTTCAGCAGAACAGAGATTTTAATGTGATGTGATGTGTGTTCCATAGGATGCAATATGTGCATTCAGTCATTTTCTTTGGTATTTACATCATATTACTTATGTTCAGTAAATAATAAATAAAAAATAATCTTCGAAACATGTGTTGGCATTTGTTTCTTTCTTTCTCTGGAGCAGATTAAAAAACATAAACATCTGAACCCTGCTGATATTCACAGCCACAGGGAAGTCTGTAGCTCCATTTAAATAATAATTTATTTTTTAAATTCCTGGATCATGGTACAAGAATCAAGATGAAGATGATTGCCTTTTTTTTTTTTTTGTTTTTTTAAACCAGGCAGCAGACTCCTTTGTGGAACCTGAGACTAGTGGTGTGGGACAAGGACAGACCCGAGGTGCCAGCTGATACAGATTTAATAAAGATGCTGAAAAGCAGCTGGTCTGTCTCCTCCAGTCTCTGTGCTCCTCCTCTCTGCTGCTGCCTTTTGACTCCAGGAGGAGTTGATTGGTCAACTGGTCTCAGTTGTTCTGGTTCACCTGAGTCTCCCTAATGTGACTGAGACTATGGTCAACACAAGAGGAAATGCCAAAACAGTGTTTGGAGGGAGTTAAATGAGAAAACCAACAATATGACACAACAGTAAAACACTAGAACAAAAAAGGATTTTATACGTCATCTACATCACACAACCGCCACCAGTTATTAGAAGTGTTGTTAAATGCTGCCATTTATTACATATTATTGTATTTGCAGTGAGTGTCTTTGTGTTGTTATTGGCTCAGAGAAGATGGAGCTCCAACCCACACCCATCAACATGTGTCTTCCTCAATAATTGATTTTAAAATAGAGAAGGAGATTAGCTCCAGCTGGACACCGCGCCTCGGTGCTCACGGTGTCCGACAGTAACCTCCCCCAGCTGCTGACACACTCAGCTGAACTTGTCTTGACCTCTTGACCCTGGAGCTCTGGATGTGTGTCCCTCCTCGCTCAGTGTCATGCGAGGGCGACACCGCGACCACACGGCCCGTCTCCCGCACTGACCCGGTGTGGAGCAGTGAGAGAAGCACCAAAGCCAAATCCTCCACCGCCGCCACCATCATGTTTTCATCCTTACAGGGGGAGGGAGGGTTGACTACGAGGCAAAGCGGGGGGGGGGGGGAGAGGCAGACACACACGGGGCCTAGCTGCCACATCTGTTTCATGCGAAGAAACTGCGCCGCTAAACCGTCAGTAACCCGTGTTTACTTCCACTCAGCGGGTAGTCACAGCGTTCAGCTGGTGTGTGACCGGGGGGAGGCAGAGACCCGGGGGGAGCAGGTCGTAGTTAACCGCTTTGTGTTCGCTTCTCCTCTCCGGTGGAGTCGAGCTAGCTAGCAGGCTAGCTAGCGGGTGGCTAACGCTCCGGTAGCATTTGCTAGCGTGAACCAGAGACGTGTCTTAAATCTGACAATATAAAACAAGGCTCTGAAAATGCGTGCCTCGCGGGTCTCGTTTCTACCGGGACTGTGGGCACAAGTTAGTTAGCTTCACGGTGGGCAGAGCTGGCTAGCCAGCTAGCAGCTACTATTAGCTTGCGCGAATCGTGGTTTGTTGCCATCTGTCTGGGGTCAGTCTATAGCCTGGAGACACCCAGTTAGATGGAGATAACCCAGCCAGTGTTAGCTGTGTGTGTGTGTGTGTAGTTTGTCAAACATAGAGGAACACTGTGTGCTGCATTAGAACAAGATGACCCTGCCTCACTAACGTTACAGCAAAATGCCTCCATAAGGCTCAAAACACAGGAACATCCCAGTGACAGCAGCAATGTGATGACCTGGCTTCAGTATCTCATAATGTAACTGACAATTCGCGGGTCAGAACCAGCTCATCACGCTGAGCGCTTTCTTGTGTTGGAATTTCAGACCCGTCTTTGGCTTCTCCCTAACGGCTCCGGCCCGGGCCTCAGTCCGCGGTCTAGAGTTTGACAGCGGGCGGATCGAGGCTGAAGCCCGTCGGTGTGTAGCTGCCATCCAGTCCCGGTGCCCCAGCCACCACCATGGGAGACAGCAGAGGTGAGAGAACAACTGTTCAACATGAATATCTCCTGGAAACGGGCTGGTTTTAAACTGTGCACATGGCTGCAGTCATGGCTGCAGTGTCATCTGCAGATCAAGGCCTGTGTAAATATGGACTGAAGAGTCAGTGGTTTGATTTAATAATAGAATAATGACCTGTCTTAAAACGCCTGAGTGACAGCTGTCAGTGTTGACCTATGACCTCCCTGCCTTGCCACTACTGGGTTAAAATAAAGTGGACTAATAACTGATCACTGTATAATAGAGTGTACTGCAATGGATTTATAATGTTAAAGCTTGGCCATCTGATTACAAGATGAAATCCTGGTTACATCATAATAGCCACTAGCAAATAAAGTCATCTTTGAATGAACCAACTGAAAATAAAAAGAAATCAGCCCCACGCTGGCCTGTACTGATTCCTGCTCTCCTTTCTCAGATTCTCGCAGCCCGGACAGTTCTTCTGTGTCCTCCCCCCCATCAGGCCAACGCTCGCCTCCACTGGTCCCCTCAGCTGCTTCCATGACTTCCCTTCCTCCCATCACCACCACCGGAGTCAACAGCCCCATCAGTAGCATCGGCTCCCCCTTCTCTGTCATCAGTTCTTCACTGGGCTCACCCTGCCTCCCTGGCACACCCTCAGTGGGCTACGGCCCCATTAGCAGCCCTCAGGTAAACAGAGACTGTTGTTGGTCAGGGATTTTTTTTAATGTAAACTTCTTTGATGACATTGCTAGTAAAAATACCTGTCTCTTCTTAATAGTGGTGCTATACAAACAGACATACTCACCGTATTCCCCTTTATTTCTGCTCCTGTTGCAGATAAACTCAACAGTGTCCATGTCGGGGCTCCATGCAGTGAGCAGCTCTGATGATGTGAAACCTCCACTGGGCTTGAAGCAGCTGTCACCCCACAGCCCCGGGCCGATGCTTTCCCAGAAACGCCTTTGTTCCATCTGTGGAGACAGATCCTCTGGTGACTACACGGCTGATATACAACTTCTCTTTTCTCTGCCTTGTCTTTGAGTTATGATTATAGTTTAATAAAACCACTAAACTACTTCAGATTTTAACTCCGTGTCCTTCCTTGATTCATTATCTGGCTCTTTTTCCCTCCAGGCAAGCACTATGGCGTCTACAGTTGTGAGGGCTGCAAAGGCTTCTTCAAGCGAACAGTGCGCAAAGATTTGACCTACACATGTCGGGACAGTAAGGACTGTATGGTGGATAAGAGACAGAGGAACCGCTGCCAGTACTGCCGCTACCAGAAGTGCCTGGCTATGGGCATGAAGAGAGAAGGTGAGCAAGCAGGAAACTGCACACGTTCATAGGTGAGAGGCAACCTCCTGAGAAGGGCGGGACCCGATTCTCCGGACATCCTTGCGAGGTCAAGTCTGAAACCCGCTTATGAGAGAGCAGCGGTGGTCAAGAGGGAGCACTGTTAGAACGAACAAAGCAGTGAATCAGAGAAACAAAAGTTGCGATTATTTCAATGCCACCAAACTTCCAGTGTCACTGTGTGGGTATGTGTGTGTGTGCAGCAGTTCAGCCTTACCGTCATACATCCATGACACAAACAGAGAGCAGAGAAAAGAGACTGCCAAACCGCCATGTTATCTTGCCGCCTCATCACCTCGTTTCATGTCGACCATCTTCATTTTCAGTCTATGATCTCTCACCTTTTATTAGAGGAGCAGACCCAAACTAGATAGGGATTCCATTTCTGGTGTTTTCTGGTCCTGATCTGAGCCCAAAGTTTCCCTCAATCACATACTGTGCATCTTTCAGTTTCTGTCCAAGGCCAGCCTCAGTGCTTGTTGGGTTATAAATCCATAAGCTGTAATGGATGAGCTTTTAAATGAGTCTGTACACTGTTGTTATAGAAACCCTGCATAGTTTACCTCTAAAGAACTCCAGCTGATCTCTTAATGCTGCAGACCTAGCTTTAAGCCAGTCGGTCTGAGGATATCTGTTGCTGCATCACTGAGAGTCAGTACAAGAAAACTGTACTCTGTTTTGTCAGATTTGCATTTTTTTTTTGTAGAACGGTTATGTTGATTAGTTACTATGATTTATGGTCACTGGTGTTAATCTAATCATTGTGGCCATTGAGTATCAAGTTATTGCAGATGGAATAAAGATTTAAGGCAGCTTATTTGTGTTGCAAGTACTTTGACCTCAAGATGTACAATAAATCCTGAATGGAGCAACACAACACCTTTAGTTTTAGATGACATCTTTAAAACTCATTCAGAGATAGGGGTATAATGAATATTTGCACAAACGACAATAGCAGGATCAAGTACCCATTGGTAGAGGGGGAGATGGGGGTGGGTAAGCTTTGTACACACTAACCCCCTTTCCCCCTCTCTTCCTCTTTTTGTTTCCTCTCGTTCTCTCTCCCCCTCCCTCCTTCTGTAGTGGCCAAGATGAACGACAGATGTAAGGAGAAGAGGGAAGGAGGGGTGTATGTCTGTGCCTGTATGAATGAGAAAGAAGCAGAAGTTATTACCTTATATATCAGCTACTCTTAGTCTGAAGTATTGTAGGTAGTTTCAGAGACATGGACCAGTTCCTGCTTTGGAAAGTGTCCTTGTGGTTTTTAAAGTTAACTGACAAGTTAAGTCAACTTATTTTGATATTCTTTACCAGTGAGCCACAGAGAGGTTTCTCCTCCACATTAAAGCTGACAAATCCCTCCCCGTCTCACTGACTGAGATTAGCTAGAAGATGACTTTTCCTGCTTCTCCTGTGTTTGTGTCTGCAGGCGGCTTTATTGATTGGTGACTAATAAGTAATCCTGAACTTTAGATCAATTTAAACCTGGAAACCTTTAAAATGAAAAGAAAGCTAAACAGAATTTGATGGATTTGTTACAGTGACAGTTCTTTGGTTCAGGCCCCTGGGGATCATGGGTTATAGCCACTGTTCAGTTCAGTGAGTTGGGCTGAGCAGTCAGAGCTCCACCCAACACACTGACAGAACACATTTGAACCACATCATCACTGAGCTCAAAATGCCCGTCACATGACCTCATTCTGCTGAAGTCTGTGGTGGCACCTTGTCAGTAAAGACTCGCAGGACCAATGTTTTGCAATTATTAGTTATGATGAGGTGATGAAGGTGAATTCTTTGAATTATTGCTATTTATTTTTTGTACATGCCAGCTTTCAGAAAACCACTGTAACTCCCACCTCAATAACAATAATTATTCATTACAACAATATGTTTGTTTGTTTTCTATGGGCCTTAAAAGGTATGAAAGACAGTATGAGAGGCTTTAAATTTATCATGAATTGTGCATTTGTGTCTCTGCTCTCCCACTGTTTTGCACATTTTGCCACATTATTTTGGTCTCAATCCACCTATGTTATGTTTTTGCACATCTTTATCCGTACTTTCTTTTCATTCTTCTGCTGTCATGGATTCAATTTTTATTTTCTGTTCTCTACTGTATCTGGCCTAAATCTCTTTCTTTCCGCTCCATGTGTATTCTCTTACACCACTCCTGCACTTTGACTTGTCCATTTGACCTTCATCCATCCTTCTGCTCTACATTTCTCCTGTCTGCTCTGTTACTATTTCTTTCTTTCCCTTGTCCTTTATTATTTTTGTATGTGTTTCCTCTCTGCACCATCCTGCAGCTGTCCAAGAGGAACGGCAGAGAAACAAGGAACGAGAGGGCGAGGTGGAGTCCACCAGTGCCGTGAACGAGGAGATGCCTGTGGAGAAGATTTTGGAGGCAGAGATGGCTGTGGAGCAGAAGACCGAGCTTCATGCAGATGGAAGTTCAGGTGGCAGCTCTGTGAGTGGATGGTTAAAACTCAACACATACTGAAAAGCACTGATGTGAAAAATTCTTCCCATTTGAAATTGCACTGAATAATCACAAATAATCTGCTTTGCTCAGCCCAACGATCCTGTCACCAACATCTGTCAGGCAGCGGACAAGCAGCTCTTCACCCTGGTGGAGTGGGCCAAGAGGATCCCTCACTTCTCTGAGCTGCAGCTGGACGACCAGGTCATCCTGCTACGTGCAGGTAACCTTGAAGAGCTTTGACCTGCCGGGTGGTTTTTGATTCTCTCAGGCTCAGCAGAGAGTTTCACCCTCAGAAAATCTAAATTATGACTTCAGTGAGAGATGTTTATTATTTTTTAAATATTCAGTAATATCAGGTTATAATCAATATGAAAATCAGTTGTGTAGAATATTTGGACATTTCATTGTTGGAAGTACTGAGACGTCAACTCTTCAACAGGCTGGAATGAACTCTTGATTGCATCGTTCTCCCATCGCTCCATCTCAGTGAAGGACGGAATTTTACTGGCCACCGGCCTTCATGTCCACAGGAACAGTGCTCACAGTGCTGGTGTGGGAGCAATCTTTGACAGGTAATACTCTGAACAGTATAACCCCGACACATGTACAGCAGCAGTAATTATCATTCAGGAGTTTGGGTGCCACCATGCAAACATTCTGTTCCCTGGAGAGTTTTAGCACAATGTGATTAAAGGCCGTACTCCTCTACCTTGACATCCACAGTGTACAGTACATCTACTAATGCACAGTATTACGACCATCTGCTCTTAGCCTAAAATAAACAGACCCTTAAGTGCCACAACCTCTGGTTTACCTCTTTGAATCACCTGGTTATTCCACATAAGTCCAGAGAGGTAGATAAATAAAAAATACAAATATGCTTCTTCATTGAGCCATGTGAAGTTCTCTGTGATGTTTTCACATGTTATTCAGATCTTCTTGATAAGTGACTAGGATACAAACTTTGGTATTGTGTCTTAGTCCTTGGTTGGCTTGAGCTGCTGTGTTCTATGTTGGCTGTGATTGGCTGTGAGACTGTGCTGCTTTAGTGCTGCCTCTAGGGTGACAGGCGCATGCCAGGGAGGCTGGTGACTAATGCTTGCCTCATAGACATGCATGCGCACACACACTCAGTGGCACAGCACCTACTGCAGCGTTTCATAATGTGATCGTGGCTGGCTAATGTACAATACTAACCTGTCAATAAAAATAGGAAGGTTCAGCAAAATCCTCTGTGTCTTCATATCATAATCTACATCCCATTATTGTACAGGACACTGCAGAGGCCATGGGTTCATTACTGTGTGTGCCTAGAATTAGAAAGGCACTCAGTAGACTGCCAGGACGGCCTTTCCTGTGTGGAGTTTGCATGTGCTTGTGTGGGTTTCCTCCGGTTACTCCGGTCTCTTCCCACAGTCCAAAGACATGTCAGGTTAATTGGTCAGTCTTAATTGCGCGTAGGTGTGAATGGTTGTCCGTCTCTGTGTCAGCCCTGCAAAGAACTCACGACTTGTCCAGGGTGATCCCCGCCTCTTGCCCAGTGACAGCTGGGATTGGCTCCAACACGAGCCCGTGATGGCCAAGCGGTTGAACATGAATGAATGAATGAATGAATTGTGCTTTGTATATATTCTTTTGGATTAGTTTCTGCTCTCAGACACTTCTACCTCCAACCATGGCCTCTCCAGTTTCTGCATAAATGCATCAACTATCTATTTCTGGTTCACGTCATAATGGGATGTTAAGTTCCAATGCACATTCAGTGCTTTTAATAATTATGTTGTTCATTACATCATCACCTGCTTTAATTAAACAAAAAATGACAGCAAATCTCAATCACCTAAAATGACATCACAACGTGTCAATTCACTGTTAATTACACAGTAACTACATTGTTATAAAGGGTTTATTTTCCTGTCAAATTTGGCGGAAGCTAACTGGGCTCACAGCGAACGGCTCAAGGATTGTCCTCTGATACGTTTTCTTTTTTTTTTCTCTTCTAGCGCTGCTCTCTGTTAGCAGCAGGCTTCTGTTTCAGCTTGGCATCAGCATCTGTTTGAAGCTGCGCAATCAATTATTTTCATAGCACGTTACTTGAATTGAAGTTATGCCGTCGGGGGGACTAGAAGTGCAAAATAACAGACAGCAGAGCCACAGCACAGAATGAGATCATAAGGCTGGTGTCCACTATTCGTCTGTTCACTCCTCAAACCTGTCAGATTGTGATCTGATTTGTTATGGACATCTTTTTTCTTAAATCTTGTATTTTGCACTTTCACTATTTTCACGGCACACTATAAGCTCAACTCTCGGAGTCTAGCTGTTTAGAATAGAATAGAATGTTTTTATTCCTCCCCCATGGGGGAAACACACATTTACAGCAGCTCAGTGAAAGAGGAATTTGTTAAAGTAGATTAAGAATCAGTTTAAGTGGAAACATTAATTTTTGAAAAGCCTACCTATTTACAATTATATACAAAGTTAAATACAAAATACGAGTCCATGGTCCTCAGGTTTTCATTAATTACGCTTATTCTTACTAATGGTTTTCTGCTGTTGTGAATTTGGCTCATAAGGTTTATTATAACCTCCCTTCTGCTTATCAGTGTGAAATAAAGTGCAGCCTTTTCTAAGACTGCTCGTATAGATTTTACTAATTTAAATGCTCATTAGAGCTCAGGGTTAGGTCAAGGATTGAGGTTTGAGCCCAGGCGTGTTTGCTGTGTAACAACAGATTTAAACTTTTCTCAGTGCTCAGAGAATATTCAGAAAGCTTTCACAACAATGTAACTGTGTAATGACATTGTAATAACACATTGTGATTGAATACACAGGGCGCACAATGCTGAGGTTGGGGCCATATTTGACAGGTAATTACGCCACTACACAAACACGTTTCTTAAACCCCTCCTCTGAAGTCAACAAAAACAGAACCAGAGCACCATGGTTGATGCTTCTACGCATTTCTGCAGCTTTGCACAAGCCAGCCATTTTTCCGCTAAAAGTTGTTATTGCTGAGACAGAACATGGCAGTGATCTGTCGGTATATGGGTGAGATGTACTGCAACACAATATTTGTTTTGTGATTACAAGATACTTTGCCTAATCGTCGGTTTCTTGATCTTTAGATCCTTCAGCAGGTGTTGAATAAAATATTTCCGCCCCATCTCGATAAAAACCTTACCTACTGTGTTGATGGCTTAGGTGATGTGAGTTTTGGTTTCTTCGTTGTTCATGGATAACAAGAACCACTGGTTAACAAACTGTCTTCATCGGTGTACGGGTGTGTACTCCCCCAAATGTGTCCTCAATGGATCCTGAGATCACTCAGACCACATTTGAAGGTGGCCTTGGGCTCGTGGACACTTTTCCCTGCTTGAACGGAAATGTCCCGAGCTACATATGAGGGACCGTCCGCTCAGCTGACAGCTCCGAACACTACGAGATCAAGATGGCAGATAAAGTACAAAAAGTACTAAAAACCAAAAATCTGAGGGGAAGTACCTCTGACCCGTTAATTCTAAACACAACAAACACAAGCAACCATAAAATTGAAGTGGAAGAAACAAAAACATGAACCAGTTTTCCAGAAGTTCAGTCATTCCACTGTGGTTTGACATCAAGTTTTTACTTTGAGCTGTGACCATAAATAACAAGAGGACATGCAGTCTGGGCCGTCTGTTCTTACTCCCCCCCCCTCCTCCCCATTTTATCACTTTCCTGCTGTTTTTCTTTTGCTCCCTTTTTAACCTGGCCACCTTCCTCCCATCTCCAACTGGCACCCCTCCCTTCATATCTGTCCTCTTCTCTCCGCAGGGTTTTGACAGAGCTTGTAAGTAAAATGAGAGACATGCAAATGGACAAGTCGGAGCTGGGCTGCCTTCGAGCCATCATCCTCTTCAACCCAGGTACATGAATGAGTACACAGGTACACAAACAAACATACTGTTTGAGTATGAAGTTAATGTTTCTCTCTTTTCACCTGCCAAGATGCAAAAGGCTTGTCTAATCCTAGTGAGGTGGAGCTCCTGAGAGAGCGGGTGTACGCGTCCCTGGAGTCTTACTGCAAACAGAAGTATCCCGATCAGCAGGGCAGGTAGGCCATCACTCAGTAGACCTGTTATCAAGTTCAGGATTTATTTTTGACATGTTGACAGATCAATGGCCGTTCCTCTCTCTGTTCTCCTCCTCATCCTCCTCTCTTTCATTCAGGTTTGCAAAGCTGCTCCTCCGTCTCCCAGCACTGCGCTCCATTGGTCTTAAGTGCCTGGAGCATCTGTTCTTCTTCAAACTGATTGGTGACACGCCCATCGACACCTTCCTGATGGAGATGCTGGAGGCGCCGCACCAGCTCACCTAGAGGAGCCAGGTTGGGTTCTGTCAGTATCCAGTGCACACCAGGAATCCCGGCACGTTGCACCGTGTTGGGTCATTGGCTCTCCTCGTTCAGCCTCACTTAACTGCAGCACCTGCTGGTTTAAACGCACCAGTTCTCACACTCATACACATGCACCAGTATTCCCCATCATTGGCTAATTTTCTCCACTCATCACATGCAGGTCTTCACCTGCCTGCCTGAACTGACATAAAATATAGAAGATAATACACAGATAACATGGCTCTGAATGAAGAGAATGCCAAAACACACACACACGCACACACTCACACACCCACTTCACCATCTTTTCTGTTACTTTTCTGTTCCACCACAGGGCATACCATTCGATGAATTAAGCCCCTTTCTCACACAGCTACAGTCAATGTCTTAATTTTAGTTTAGCCTCCAGTTAGCACATCTTCATCACAGTTGGTTTTTGCTTCTGCGTACCCGGTGTAGCCCCCTGTCCTTACTTGGGTTACCTCGTTACACTGCTAGCTGCACCTCTATGTATCCATCTCTAGCCGGGTAGTTATTCATGTTTGGTTTTCAGCTTGAAATCAGGTGCATAATTTCAATCAACAGATTTATTACTTATCGGTCAGGTGTTCTGTGACACACAGGAAGGCACACCCTCTCAGCGAGTTATTTCAATCTCATAAACATTTAAAATATTTTATGCTTTTTTTTTTTAATATTCATGCTGAAACTTATGTGAGTTTCTATTTTGAAGTACTGTACTCATGAAATGAGAGCTTTTTCCAAGGCGATGAAATCCAGGAAAAGAGGGTGGGGAGCACTTAGTTGAGCAGACAAACTTAGTCCCTCCCACCCTGATGCGCACAGCGGGCTTTGTAAGACAAGAAGAATGACTTGAATTATTATTGTTTTTAGTTTTGATTTAATCCTTTCCTCTACTTTGGCAGTTTGGCATTTTAAACGGCTTGAGGCTCACAGGAAGTTCAGCTTCATGCAAGACAGAAAGCGAGTATTTGTGCCCCCACCCCCCCAGAGTCCTCCCTTTGCTGGTGGTCATTGATGCACTTTGAGAGTTGTAACTGTGTAAATGTTCCTGTTTCCATCTTTCCTCACACACCCAAGACGACCTGAGAGGTACTATGTGTAGGGTTTTCTCATTATTGCATTGGTTTCAGATCAGACTAGATGATTTCTGAAAAGTATTTGGTGACCTCCTGAAGCCGGTTGAACTTTCCGGACTTGACAGGTTGCTCCATCACCGGTCCGATGGCCAGGGAGGAGAAGGATGATATTCACACCCGCTGAGCAGCTCTGCCTGTAATCAGACGGCCTGTATCTCAGTCCTGAGGCCTGTCCAGTAATTTATCGAACGCGTGTGGTGTTTGGTGCGTCTACCCAACGGGGTACAAGTGTCCTTGGACAAGATACTGAAGTAGCTTTACGGGCGTTACCTCTCTGTAAAATGAGGCGAAGAAGCAGAATTTGTGTGTAACACAAAAAACAGCAGCTCAAACTGAAATGGATCAGTATTGAATTTGCCATGCAGTACATCTGCAGCCCTGAAAGCCAGTGTTGGAAAGACTAAGAACCTTTTGATATGTGTTGTGTTACTGTAATGCAATGATGAAATGAATGAAAGGAAATCCTACACGTACTACCTGCAGCTTTGGAAACTGTGTTCAGTGTGAATTGGCTCAGTGCTTGCGACTTTTGTACAGTAGATGTAAATAATAAAAATCAGGAGGAGTTCCGCAGAAACAAAGACCAGCTCACACTCGTGAAGGTCGAGGATCTGACTCCAACGGACAGATTTCAAATCTTTATTTTCTGCTGTCCGGTGTGAGGACATCACCAGGTAATTGTTTCTGAGCCCAGGGCCGAACCACACCTTGCTGCTGCTTTAGCTCCGTCTTCAATAACAATGGCACTTGACATTTATTGTGATTGGAATTCTTTGGCCGACTGAGTCCAAAATTTTCAGCGAGAGGCCAGAAGCAGCTAACGCATGATCAGGAGATACAAAGCAGACTATGAATCAACCATCTAGGCTCCAAGCTGAGCAACCCGTTTAGGATCATTACCAGGTTTTCTTAGTGAAGTATTTAAAGAGTGTTGACATTCTTCTTATTTGTCACTACATTGAATAGAAATTAGACTTCTGCATTATCATTCTACAGGGAAGAGGTTCAGCTGTCCTCTACCAGGTGCTAAATAACTACTATGGTCTTTTAGGTTTAAGACTTGCACATTTTCATCAATGCAAAACAGTATGCAAGTACACAGACAAATCAGACAGCCTGTCCACTCGTTCAAATGGTCTGCTGAAGATTCATTTTCCCTCTTTGGTAGTTTTTTTATTCGTTGTTATCTTACCACCCTGAACTTTATTTTAGACTCCCAGCTCTGGAAAATGAACACCAGCTATGTGCTTGTACATTTTGACTGTGACGGACGCGTGTTTGTCCTCTATCAGACACAGCCAAAGCCTTTTGTATTTTAGAGAGCAGCTCGGCTGGTGGAGGCAATGAAAGTGGCTGTTGAATTTTCGGGCTCCATCAGCTACTTTGACCAGAACGAGCAATGAGCTTCCTGCCCTGCAGATAGTCCAAAAAAAGTCTTCTCAGAGAGGATATTCGGTCTCCCCTCATGTGATGTGGAGTTGGAGGCTGGCAGTTAAAAGACCTGTGAGACAGGTGATTTAGTTTGACGTGTCGTACGTTGGTCTAACCCCAAGAGTTTGGTGTTGTTTCTAGTTTTTCTCCATCCATCTCAACAAAGAAGTCTCCAGATGTCCACTCATGTCCTGCAGAGGACATTCAGCCTGGTTTGGCACAGATGCCAAAAAAGAAAAGACAGCTCATGATCTAGTTCAGATCATACATGTTACATAAAGATGGACAACACATTTCCACCTCTCCTGCTTCAGTGGCTGAAGCTGCTGAATCGAGCTGTCGATCTTGAACTTTTCTCCTCAAGTAACTAATTAAAATCCCACTTGTTTGTGTGCATAGCCCTGCAGAGTTGTTGTTTTTTTATCTAGAGTCCCACACTCGCTAAGACTGTAAATAAAGATGGGCGAGGTGTCTCCGCTTCTTTCCACTGTGCAGAAATGAAGCCAAAATGTCCCTCGTATGAACGCTGTCATCTTGGAGGAGGAGTCTGCGCAGTAGCGATCAGGAGATTGACTCAAACGACTCGGCTGTTATGATCAGAAAGAAAGTTGGAACAAGCGTCAGCGGCAATGAGGACGTCAGTTAAACATTTAACAGCTGTTTTGACTTTTTATTTTGATTCATCATTGAGGATTAAATGGTCGTCTGTCAGCGAGTTTAAATGATCTTCAGCTTGACGTCTCAGTGACTTCCTCTGCAGGGCTTTTCTCCTGGAGTTTCCTCTCTTGAATGTTGAAGCCTGCTGCTACTGCGTCACGGTGATTCCGGGGATGGGAATGAGCAAACGCCATCTTTGTTGATAATCCATCAAAAAGTAAAAATATGCAACCTGTATATTTGTATTGTGGTAACTTGGTTAATCGGTGGTCATGTGCATTGTGATTTCTGGCATTTGTGAACTCAGCTTCGTCTCTGCTTCATGAGCTCACGTTGATTGGAAGTGAATTATTAAGAATTCTCATCTCTCCCTGATAAAACAATGCGTTTGAGTTTTGCTATGTCTTTTCTATATTTCTCTATATTTTGCTATGAGCTTAGGTCATTTGGAGAATGGTGAACATTCAGTGAAACGATGAAGCGGGGAGCAGGTGGGTGGAACTTTTTAAGCATTTGTACGGGGTGTGTGTGGCCACATGCGTATGGAGCCGCACTGCAGCCACGCCTTTTTGACTGGCGGACAGATGTAGAGCTGTCGCTCTGGATGTGAAGTGCCAGTGGCTGGTGAAAGCGATCAGTTAAACACATCTGATGAAAGGACGCACAGAGGAATAGGAGCCAGGCTGGAGGGGGGAGTTACTGTTGACCTGATGCTTCACCAACACAACCCAGCCTCCTCCTTTCCTTCACCACGTCCCCTGCTTTACTTTAAACGCTTTTTAACGAGTATTACTGGCTTTGCATTGGAATGGACTTGTAAAATTGAACTATGATTCTTGGACTGTTTGATGAGGATGTGAAGCTTTAGTGGAATAAGCGTGGGAGAGCTGTGAGGAAAGGGATTCAGCGCCGTGTGTCCCTCTTTGCTTTACTTTACTTGACGGCAGAGCAGCGTCGATCTGCGGTTGCCGGGGGACACCGTCGGATCGCACCGCGCCGCCCACAAAATGTTTGTCGTTGCAACCGTGTGCACTCAAGGCAGACGCATGCTGTGACCTTATGACTGTGTAGCAGTATCGTTGTCGCCATCTTTGTTACATTTTGAAATGACTCACTTTTTTGAAAATAAAGACATGAATCTAATATGCTTTTCTTGAAATGGATTGCAGGCTGTGACTGAAGAATTGATGGCCGTGTATAAATTAGATATCAGGGTGACGCAGGCCCCCCTGGTTTGTTTATCACTGCCAAGCTGTTTGCAGATGTGGCTCTTTCAGATGCAGGCTGCTCAGTCCCCACTGCTTGTTTTGTCCTGTATGTTGTGATTATCGTGCCGCGCGCTACCCTCGGCCTGTGTGGGGCATACGAGGCCCTAAGAAGAAAGAAATGACAGCTCGTGTGGAGAGGGGAGGTCTGGTCACAGGAGGGAGAAGGAGACCAGTGTTCGGCCCTCTCTGGGTGCTCAAGCTGTGCATTGGTGCTTTTTGCAGCCCGGCCCCCCCCAACCTGAAAACATCTTTTAACTGAGACACAGTGATTTAGTTCTGTGAGTGAAATGCAAATAAGGAATGATTTCAGAGGGCCTCGTCCCAAACCTGCTCTTCTTCAGACGGGAGGGATGAAGTGAATACGACTGGAGGAGGAGGTCGTTGGTTTATAAGGTTGAAGGAGTCATGAAGGTCAGCTGAGAGAGAGAGAGAGAGAGAGAGAGAGGCTGAGGGAAGGAAAGAAGGGCAGGCGCTAGGAGAACTCGGCTCATTTGTCGACTGAAGTAACACAGGAAAAATACACTTTTCCAGTAGATCTAGAATCTTCCTTAACTGTTTACTCTTCATCCTTAAAGTTCACGCAGTGTTTTCTTTGTCTTGTTTCCTGACTTGCTCTTTTTGAACTACGATATTCATCTTTTGTTTATTACAGAGTATTAAACAAATCCGAGAACTGTAAAATCAGAATGGAATCTGTCGCTCTCTTTCTGTAGTGTCTGTTCTTTGTCCTGTTCGTGTCCCACTCCATCATACATGTGGAGCTGATTGACTATTGTGTGCTTTGGGGATTGAAAGAAGAAGAAGAAAAAAAAAAGAAATCTGAATAATTTTTTCAGTCATTAATTCTGAATCTTGTTTCTGTTTGTTGTATCATGTCTGAGTAAAGGTTTTAATACTGTATGACAAGTGTGTTCTGTTTATTCTTTTTAAAAAAAGATGTATGTATGTTAAACCGACTGTAGTTTAATGTTTGAAACAGATTAAAATGACGCTCTTCCCTCAGGCTCTATATAGAACACCCACCCTCTCTTTCCGTGAAGTGGAACGCCCCAGCCGAGCTTGGAGCGTGTCCTGGAGAGAGGATGGTGCACTCCTCAGTCCAGCAGGACCCCAGGGCCCCGGGCGACTGCTGGCACCGCACTCCCACCCTTCGACCTCCAGAGGGAGCACTGACCTCTTGTCCTCATCCAAGTTTCTCCAGCTGTGCTCTGCTGGCACTCCCCCCCCCCCCCCCCCCGTTTCTCCAGCTGTGCTCTGCTGGCCCTCCCCCCCCCCCCACCCCTGTCCCTTCATCAGGTGGGGCTGAAATGCCTCTGTATTTCCTCCACTCCTACTTTTCCTGCCTCAGCCAATCAGGAAGCAGCAGAGCATCCATCAGAACATTTGCACTGGTACATTTCTTCCTGAGCTGGTGGCAACACTCACTCTACCACATGTTGACACAGAAGCGTGTGTGTTTGTCTCTCACCTTCTTTCAATACCTCTGTCTCTCGTCCCAGCTCCCTCAGTCTCCGTCCAGTGTCCCTCCTCTTCCTCCAGACAACTAGTGCCCCAACTCTCCGCCCGGGGCCTGAAATGATGCAGCAAATGGATGTTGCTTCAGTCCCTATTTCTGTTCCGTTTAGTCAGTTTTCTTGTTTCTGAAACTCACAGTATTTAAAGGCCTAGTTTCCCTTGATCTGGTGCCCCCATGTGGAGGAATCGAAGTTAAAGTATTTTCCCCTCTGCTTCATCTGTGCTCGGCCTTGTTATAAAACCCTCCAGCCTGTTTTATTTTTGTGTTTTATTGAGTGTAGGAGTCATTCACACTCTCCCCAGCGAACCCAGTGCAGGCGTGGTGGTGAAAGTTTCCCTGACTGAGGACGAGTCGACGGAGGCTGAGCATCGCTTCTCCAGACGTCTGAGCCTAGTGTGCCCCTGTAGTACCGGCTGCCGCCAGCAGAGGGCCGACACAAAGAGCTGTCTGTTCAGGAGCCTGTCGGCAGCACCAGCATGTTTAACAGAAGTAAGTTTCACATGTTGAACCAGGAAAATGTGATGAAGTAAAACCAGGGCGGTTTGAGGAGACAGTTAGAGCACACCCTGACTTCTCGTCCTTTTTGCAGCTTTGCTTGTTTGTCCTTTTCCTGCTTCACTTTCTGCTCTTCACCATCGTCTCTCTCTGTGCCCACACTCACCTCTCGTTCTGACTCCATGCTTTCCTTTTCTTTCCAATGGCCTTTCGTTCCTGCCCTCCTCTATCCCCAGTCTCCTTCTGGCTCTAGTTTACCCCCCTCCCACCCTCCAGGTTCTCATCCCCTCCAGCACTGCAGAAAGACACCTTTATACCAGGGGTCAAATTCCTCTTAATTTCTGCCTCAAGAAAAATGTCCGTTTCGGCCAGGTGAATGTTGTCGCTGTACGCTGAATAATCAAGCCGTGTTTGAAGTCCTGCAGCGATTTGGCAGATCCTGTGTGTTAGAAATACCCCACACGTCGCTCTCCTACACACACATCTGAGGAGGACAGAGCGTCATTGAGTGTGTGAACACTGTAGACCAAACAGAGCAGCAAGGTGTCAGGTGTGTCTGCCGCTCTCTGTTGTTTTGTCTTCTCTGGTTGGACCTGCACAGTAAAATAAAAACCATCCCGAAATATCCCTCAGCCAAACCGAAGGACGGCCGCTGACTTCACTTGCTGTTCGTTGTGATTTAACATCACGGTACCATGTCAACAGTTGAAGGAAGAGACGAACATGAGTGTGTAATTCGAGTCGCATTTATCTGTTTATACCATAAAGAACTAACTGTCTAAGGTCCAGACAATCAGGATGGGAGGAAACGCTGGAATGACAAGTGACAATATTTAGCCAAGTTAAATTACTGGTCGGCCTGTGTTCCCGTGTTCTTTGAGCCGTAATGACATGCTGGGTATGTACAGACCGAATCTGAGCCAGGCTGTGCTGACATCCTCCTGAGCGGAGCTAAATCTGGGCGAAGCCGAGAGTGGGTCCAGAGGTATATAATTCCACAGCCGGGGGAGCTTGGTCTTGCTTTCTAATCAGAGGGAACATGGAGGACAGAAATATGTCAGACGAAAAAATATGTTTCATCACCATGAGCCGCTGGAAATATGATGAACACAATTTAATGCCCTTGAATATACAGAACATCATGTGCGTACGCCCTGACTGTAACATGGATGGGACGGCGGTTCCTCTGAGGACAGACGGGCTGCAGTGAGCTTGCGGTCGTAAACAGCTCAGATTGTTATTTTTCTGACCTAATTAACTGGCTGCTGAGTCCAGGTTCCATTAGCTGCCTCAACAGCTTGTTTCTGTGTTTGACCTTTTTCTGTCCTCATGCCTGGGACAGTGTCACAGTGTCACCTGCTCCTCCTCCTCTTCCTCTCTGGTCCTCTTGGATGTAGTTTGAGTTCACAGTTATCACATTTTAAAGCATAGTGGCCATGATGGGAAGCGCTGATCCTTCTCTTTCTCCCTCTGGTGTGTAGAACCTTATTTCTGACGGATCAGTCCTGAGCGCAGCATGTGACCTCCATCCAGTCACTGAACTACTGAGCAGCCGTCGTATTCTGTGCTGCGTCTTGTCCTCTCTGTGCCTGTGACCTCAGCGAGCACCTTCCCCACAACTTGTGCTGTGAAGCTACCTCGCCCTGAAAGCTGCTTCCACAGCTCGGGGACGGCTCGGCTCCGCTCTCACGGAGGCCGCGGACAGAGGAACTCCTCAGCTGGCCGGGGTCGGCGAGGAATGCACCCGGGGAGAGGGAGGGAATGTACCACAGGGGTGTTGAGGAAGGGGGTGGGGTGGCAGCGGAGGAAACACAGAGGGGGGAAACAGAGGGGTCTTTTGTGAGACAGGAAGCTTCTGAGACCAGGGCCCTCGCCCTGGGTACAGTAGGGGAGCAGAGAGAATCCTGGGATATGAGAAAGACGTGTGGGAGGGAGGGAGGGCAGCGAGGAGACACCTGGGAGGTGGGGGACCAACACCTTGAAGGAGTTAAAGAGACACAGCAGTCCTGGTTGACAAAGTCCATCAAGGGAAATCAAAAAATGTTGACGCATCCGCTAAAATCTGTCAGTGGCTGAATCTGAGCAGGCGGTTATAGAAACGAGCGTGTGGCCTCCCACTCGATGGATGGAGCCTGAGCATCTTCAAAAAAGTTCTCCGAGCTCCTCGAGCTCCTCCACAGTTGTTTGTTGTGGTCAGCTGCTGGAGGTACAACAAGGTGTCACTGTGATGGTAAATGACCCACCTGACCTTCGCCGCGACCTCCCCGGGTCCGTCCGACCCGTCTGGGTCACAGCCGGGCTGTGTCGCCCCTCTGTCCCTTCGCCGCTCAACCAGCCAAATACTTTTGATGCCTCACATACTTGTAGCTTCTCCTCTTTCATCCGCTCACACAGAAGAATCCCACAGTTTAGAGGAGCTGGTGCATTCTGGGAGTTCACCTCCACAGGTCTGTGATGGAGAGTCGTTAAACCTTTGATCTGGAGGATTCTCCCGTGTTCACGTGGAGTTCAGCTTGGTGGTGAGGCCCCCCCCCACCCCCATGGGAAGTTGTTAACCTTGTCATGTATAGATATAGATTAACGCACGTGTGTACAAACAGGAGCAGATGAGATCTTTAAAGAGCCGTATCCTTGGTTCTGAGGGGATCTCGGCCCCAAAGCTTCTGCTGCGTTCAGGTCACTTCACCTGAGGAACAACCTGCCGCTCCAGCAACATGTGTCAGTGTGTCGGAGCCTCTGAGGCCCCACCCTGTGTTTCAGTCAGTAGGTCACTTACAGATCCACCCTTCCATCGTCCCTCCATCCTTCCTTAATCCCTCCATCCCTCCACCCCCACCACAGTTCTTTTTTTCCCTGCAGTCTCCATGTGTAAATACCTTTTCATCCCTCCTCTCTCTCTGCCTCCCCTCACCTCTGTCCGCTCTCTTTCTTTTATCAATGGCCCTCATTCATTCCCTCTCACCCTCTGCATGCCTGTGTGCCCCCCACCACCAGCACTCTACCCACCCATCCTCCTCTCCTCTCCTCTCCTCTCTATTCATTCCTGTGATTTCTTCTTTTTTTTTTTGGTTGTTTTTTTTTGCCTGTACCTTTCCACAGCCCTTGCTTCCCTCTCGTGCAGCAGTTCCCTCAAACCGCCATGTGTGTGAGTCCTATCTCTGACCTCCATCTTTGACTGGGCTTCTTTTTGTGGAGTTTTGGTATTTTGATCCAGGTGTGGTTATTTCAGGCTCTGGCAAAATTCACCTGTGTGTGTAAGAAAAAACCTCAGCACACTGATCATTATTATTATTATTATTATTCCAGGAATGTATTTGTGTTGAATTTAATCTTCCCTGCTTTATATCACCAAAGGAGTTTTGTTAATGTGGAGAATTTGTGTTTTAAAATGTTCTCTGCTCTTTATATATTTTTACTTCATGGTTCAGAATAACCTCTTCCTGGTCCATGCTGTATCACAGTCCCTCTAATTACCTTTTATTATTACAGCCATTAGGGACCAAATTACCTCCCCGCTGTGAGTAATTGTGCTAAATTGAGCAAATCGAGCAGTTCACTGATTCCACATTTAACATCAAGAGGTAAAGAAGCTGCCTCCAAGTAAGAATTGCTCAGTGTTGAAATTTGGAAGCGGAACACGCGTGCACAAGAGAAATGCTGAGAATGAGCGGGAGGAGAACACACACACACACACACACACACACACACACACGCCCTGGTCAGTTTATCAAATATCAAAAGACTTGTGTACTTTGGCAGAGCGAGCTGCTCATATAGGAACGCTGTTATACATCAGTTGGCACGCACACTTCAGAGCTCTGGAACACTCGCCCCACACAGAAGAGCACACCAAACTCCTGTGTGCCCACGCTGTAGCCCCCCCCC